>CAJPEX010000569.1:15015-93825 GCA_905338405.1 Notodromas monacha
AATTTTCTCTTTCGAAGCTACCTTTGTTGACCAACGTAATTTTTATTTCAAAATTGCAGCTCGAAATCCGAGTGCGGCCTATGCCAGCGTAAGTACGGAATTATTTTTGCAGACAGAACGACGGACGATAGTCTCAGCATTTCAAAGCACGTCAGTCGATCAACAACGGGACACTTCATGAGGACTTGGAAAATGTGGAGAAATGCTGGGGCTCCAGAAGCAAACTTGCTCCGAAGATTACAGATGAAACGAGCGGAGTTTGCCTACGTCTTGAATGTTTCCTCAACTCATATCACAGAACCATCTCAACCGCGTCCCAAACAACACCTTTCTTTTATTTCCGAAGGCTGGTTGCTTATTTAGGTTAGGAAAGGCAAAGGAGTTGTACTACGAATGTTGTTGTTTTTAGGGGTGCGTATAGTTGAAAGCAATGGTTTTTTAGTGGTGGAGCCCTCTTTTTTTTTGAAGAGCTTCCATTTCGAAGAAACACAACCGAGGAATGAACCGAGTCCAAGGAACAAGTCATGGAATTCCGTCGTACACTTTTCTCCTGTGCTTTAATTCCAAACGTAAGATTCGCTGAATTACAAAGGGGACCTAAGGAACAATGAGGACGAGAAAGATGAATAGGAAATTTGGTAAAATCTACAAAGCTTTCAGTTCCGAGTTACTTCCCTTTTTTTGTCACGATCGTTCCTTGTCTGCCAAGTAACTGCCAATCCGACACCCGGGTCGTCACATATCTTTTTCCCTTTTTCTCTACAATCTTAATCTTCGACACCTTTGACACAGCCGACGACAACTTCCCACAGTCCCAAACCCTCAACACCAGAAACACGGGTTTCCTCCCAGCGACAATCCAAACATGCATAGAAAATTCAGAACATTGACCGTTGTAACAGAGGTACACAAAAAGAATCCACGAGAAAAAAGGCGCTCCTGGAAATTTGACTGGGTTCATTTTTTGATGGTTCTAAAATATACGAATAGGACGTTGTTCCAATTCATTCGGTTACTTTTTTCTATTTATTTCGACATCAGCCCATTGTACTGTAGAACTCCATGAATAATTCGACGCCTATCGAATAATCCGGCAAATGGTTCCACGATTTTTCATCTCTCGTTCATAAAGGCGCCAAGGAAAGATACTCGAATGGTTCCAATAGCCACGGAACGTTTATTCAAGGCGCATGCTTCTCTCTCCTCTTTCATCACCTATAATGAGATATGCTCGATATGGCTCGGTTAACTCGATATGGAACTTGAACCGAGTGCAAAGAAGGTCGCGTCGTTCAAAAGCGTGATTTTCCTTGTTGTTTTCCCCACTTTTCAAAAAGGCACAGATGATTTATTTTGGAACATAAATTATAGAATTCCGCGAGGAAACGCAATATTTTCTTCATCGAACGCACGCGTCACGGATTTCAAATGAAAAAAAATGACGTGAAGATTATTCGTTACCTGATTAATCTGAAGCTTTTCTACTCGTTTCTGCAGAGGGAAATGAGGACTCAGGAAAAAAATTACTTGAAGTTACACAGAGAACTGGGCAGATATGGCGATCGACAAGAGTTTTTTTCTTTTTTGTTCGGGTCAAGAAAATTAAAGCAGGATTCCATTCGTCAGAACCGCAACACGTCGATCACATTTTCATCCGTCACAATCTTCGGAAACACAGTCGAGCTGCTTCTCGTCTGGTCAGGACAAAAATCGCATCACTTCTCAACAAGCCGAAGTTTTCTTTATCTTCACCATCGCGAACAGCCTACGCTCATTTTTTGCAGCTCATTTACCCATCCCCCAAAAAGGAAAAAAAGGTAAAAATCGAGGAAAGCTTTGTTTTAGCATCAGCAGTCCGGCAAACAACGGCAACATATCCAACATGTTCGAATGATTTTCGGCCAGGATTTCAACCAGTCGCGATTTGTAATGAGTGATTTCAAGTGAAAATGCAACCCATTCACTTTCTAGTGGATAAAAAAAATTAGATAGTTCAAAATCCATAAGTGGTGCTAGATTTTCTTTAGTAAAAGCTGATAATTTTTTTACATTTCCCAGACACTCCAAAAATTACTCGAAGCCAGCAGCCACGAGTCAAGTCCAACTGTCGAGAATTTTTCGAATCGACAAAAGATTATTTCTTTAATCACTTAAAAAAAAGAAGCATGAACCAATAGATCACGTATTAATTTACGACAAAAACTCGACATTCGAGGACATACATATGAACTGATTTAGTTTTAGTGGCACTTCAGCAATTCATTTAAAAGCCTTAAAAGGGTCACTAAGTATTTTTTTTAGGTAGTGATTTCAGATATTTTGCTCAAGAGTTTCTTTAAAGTTTAAATTTCAAAAACTCCCGTCAGTCGCTCTGCGTCGAGAATCCGAAAATAGCAGAAAATTTTGCGCGACGTGCTTCGAACATTTTTTTTAGTCCCATCACTTGGATGAATCAAGATCATCCGATTCCCACTGACATTTAGGACAAGGATTCCCCTAGATACAAGTACAACTTTTCCCGAACCCGGCACGACAGAGTTACACTCTACCATGTCGAATTTTCAAAGCGATCGGACGGTTTTTAAATTTCGCAGAAACTGAAGATTGCTCGATTCAGGGATTATTCAGAGCTTTAAATTCATTGAAAATGTTCATCAGTTCGGGGATTTAATCCGAAATTGCGTCAGAAAACCAGAATGGCAACCAGTGGTCAGGTCCTATTGGTTCAATTGGATGACCGGACATAGATCAGTCCTACTTGGACTCTTTCAGAGGCGAATAGATTCCATTGTTCCACCAGACCCTCAAGATTACAGATCAGTGGCGAGAAAACAATAGTTATATAGGCTTGCGACTTATCCAACCACGAAGGGGGTAAAAAAAAAATGTGCACCACATACTTCGCGTCAGCAGTAACGTCATCCTTCTTCTCAAGATCCAAGGTCACAAATTTGCAGACGTCTTTCCTCTCATACCAAGTTCTCGCAGAAAAAGGCCCATTACGTGATAGAAATGGGAATCTTTCCCTCCCTTCATCGTGCCGTAAAATTTATTCAACAGTGCTTCTTCACGGTCCATATTGAAGAGAAAAAAAAGATGGAATCCTGTTTTTAAAAAATACCGCGACCTTGAAACGCCAACGTCTGTTATTCAAACCAGGTCCCAGTACTGCTACGTATTAAGGAGGCAGTCATGATCTTTTAAAGTGCGTCTAGCTCTCGTGTGACACAAGTCCCACTGCGGTTCTTACTAAAGTCACTGCATTTCAGGATTCCCTCCAACAATCCACAGATCAATTTGAAAGAAATTCACGAAAACGGAAACATCCTTAATTCTCTTCCACCGTCATCGTTAAAAAATGGAAGAGAAAGTATTACTCGAGAAATTCAGAAAAATATTTTAAACCAACAAATTCATAAAATATGAATAATAGGGACCAGAACTAACTGCGAAATGAAAATCCAATGCATCGACGCATAACGGACTGAAAATTGCACTTTAATTTTTCTCGAAATTGTTCGAACACGTTGATCGTCGGGAGTCACGGTAAGAAAATGCCATGCATTAAAAATGTCAGAAAATTACAAACAAAATTAAAAGAAACTTTTAAAATACATCTCGGGGATGAATATGGAACCATGAGCAAGTCGATAAAACCTTGGCGAATCCGCTCGACCGATATTTCACCGAATGAACGTCATATGAACTCGTCGGAGATGAAGACGGAAATAGGCCCAGGCATTAACCAGAAAAAAAGTTTATCTCCGTCTTTCGTTAACTCATGATTTATTTGTCGAGATTAGTCCATAATATGTCTAGAAGCATATTTGAGAGTGAATAATCCGGCCCAGACCAAACATACTCCAAAAACGGCCCTCGACTTCAAGTTATTGCCAGGCCGGAACTAACGCAATAAACGCGGGGGTCGGAAACGCATTCCGTGGGGAAACGAGATGACATTCCACTGAGTGCGGAGGAAACAGGGCTCTGAATATTCGAGCCCTTCAATAATTTATCGAACCCGTGGTAACTCGATCACGGGACATACAACAACGCAAAAGATTCGGTAGGAGCCAAATCCGAAACAAGCGCTAGGTCCTAAACAAGAGAGAACACGAGGACGGAAATCTTGCACCCCCCAACTGGGTAAAACCGGAAGCAGGAAATACTTGAGCAGCTTTACTTTTTAGCGAGCGAAAATCGCCACACACGCCGTCTGTCTCTAAGATGCTCATCTGGCATGACGGGTGAAAGCAGTACTGGATTGATTTCGCCAGACGATTCGGTTCCATTAGAACTCATCATCTTAATCACTGGGATCTTGCCGGCATTTTCAAATCAGATCCCCCAAGGTTGGAGGGAACTGCACGTGGAATTCAACATCGGGGCAGAAAGAGCGTTTCAGGGCCGCAAAAGCCCGTTTCAAAGGCGTATACCCTCCCTCCCAACTGGCAGCTAAGACATTTGGCAGTTTCTTCCGCCAGCAAAGATTTCATAGACAAAATTTGGGAATCATTCGGACGATTTCAAAATTTAGCAAGAGAATAAAGTTTCCCATACGTATAATCATTTTTCTTCTCCAGACTATAAAAAAAAACCACGTCAAGTTCCTTGCTGAAACCCTACTCATGTCGCTGAAGTTTCGTTTTTTTTTTTCAAGAAAAAAAAATTACTCAATTTTTCGAATTTAGTCAATATTAAAGTTTGGTTTTGGATTATAAGCGACAGAAGTTTAATTATTCCGCCGTCTGAAAATTATTCTAGGTAGACCTTCGTTGTTTAAAAGAATGCAGGGCAAACATTTCACAAGGAATATTTTCTTTTCCTGTGATGATGTCGTTTTGCTCGGATTCGTCAGGTAGTAACGCTTATGAAACAGATTAGTCGGTAAAGTTCATGCATCCTAAGACCACCTCATTTAAATAAGTTTTGCGGACGCTTTGAAAGCGGGTTGCTTTAATTACGAGAAATGATCCAGAAATTCCGCAATTGTGACGTTCACTGAGAACTGTTTTCATTGTGCAGTTGAGAGCATCCCAACTCTCCGCTTAACGGAACACTTTTCGCTTCCGTTTCATTGAGGGAAATTAGTCTTGCTGCGTATAAAGTTCAAACGTATTTTCATGAAACCCTTTCATGGTTTAGTTTATAAGGGAAATACGCGTGGAAATATGTTGAGATTTATTGTCTTGATTCTGTTTGGCCCGGGTTTCCGAAGAAAATGTGAATTTTGCCCCCGTTCATTCCCACGCGCCTTTCGCATCGATCCCGTGGCCAGGGTTTGTTGCAGCTCGCTAGAAAATTCCTCTCTTTGCAAGACTTCGAAAATAGGTTCTACTTCACAAGTCAAGGGGCGCATCCCGAACATTCATCCTTTGAGTATGACGAGAGAGACGAATGAAAAGCAATTAATGAGAGTTTCGACGGATTTTCTGTTTTGTGATGTGCATCGAATAACTTCAAGTTCGAGAAATGTGTGTTAAGAGACTCAAATAATTTTAAAAATTTGTCATACACAAAACAGTATCTTCAAAGATTAAAGAAGTTTGAAAAAGGTTATGCGTATCGAGATCCCAGATAAAGCTTGCCGCATTTCGTATTAAAATTTCCCATTTTCGATCAGTGATTCTGTTTTTCAAAGAAATCGAAGAATTCATGTGTTCGTCAGACAAACTAGTCTTGGTTCCATTGCACAGCATGTTAGAAAAGTTTGTGTTCATGCCGATAAATTATAATCCTAAATATTCGAATTACGACATTAAAAAATAATTGATTGATACATTTTTGATTACTCTGTCGAATCTTTGAAATTTTCGATTTGACAAGTGAAAAAGAAATAAGGAATGGTCATTCTGACGCTTTCGTTCAACATGCTCCCGCTTGAAAAAATATTTATGTTTTTAATTTGCTTACAAACCTGTTACGGTATTCGAAATTACAGTAGCCATCGTTACCAGAACGAAGAATGCATCCGGCTAAAAAAAATCATTCGCTTACACAAAACTGTATTAAAATGTACCGTTTCAGAATCTTGAAGACTCCAAAGCGAACAAATGCTAGAAAGTCCTTCAGAGGTTCCCTAAAATGCTGTCGTTTCTCCCCAAAACATTCGACAGAAAATTATTTTTATCTAGAGAATCACCAAGGATTGTTTTTAAGCGTGAGAAATCTTCGTCGGCTGTTCCGAAGATAACTGGTACATGGTAAAATACATTAGGTCGTCTGCTCAGAGATGCACGACAATGGCATCTCAAGGATTGTGTCTGCTCATGAAAAAATCTGCTCAGCATTCTGCCTGAGAGTCTGGTTCTGTCCGAACAATATCACGCAGATTGAACGGGGGTTCATGGTCAGAGTTTTGCGGAGGGGAAACAGAACCTCAGGGTTTTTTTTTTCTTCGCGCAAAGCTGAATCAGTACTTTTCTCACTGATTCGCCGTGTTTTATTTTTAAATTTACGAAGCTACATTCCTGGCAGAAAAACGGGAATTTTCATGATCACTGATGACCCCACAGACAAGCGAGAGTGTTTTTTTTTAATATTTGCTCGAATACGAGCTGAGCCGATTTTTAAAAAATAATATGGGTTTCGTTGAAAGAGACATTATCTCGTAAGAAGTGAATGGAAAAAAAGCTAGAGCAATCATCCGGTGTGCACGATTCGGTTGCTGTAGAGATTGCCAACGTGACGTCTGGGTGCGAATATACGCCGATGCAAAACGTAACTGTTCTCAAAGAGGTGAAAAAAAAAAGAATGTTTGCGCAATCACGCCATTCTTTTCTCCGGCAGACAATGGGGCTCGATGGGCAAATTCCCCGCGTGCCACGCAAACAAGGAATGAACTTCTCGTCGAAATAAGGCAACAGGAGGTCCGGGAGTGAAATTTCCCGAGAAACCTCGCTGGTAACCACCACGGGGGGATCTGCAAAGAGCCCTCTTTTCAGTACCTTGCCAGGTACCCGTCGCGCCAGCAGCCCAGAGACCCAGACAAGAGAGAGCACGTGGATCCCGGCGACCTTGAAGATTCTCCTCCTCTACCCCGCGGCTGGCCTGCTCTCGTTCCGTCCCCCGGCCAGCATCTAGAGAGACTGTCTAAAACGGGAAAATTGCGTCTAGACTCGCCGCGCCAGGGGGGGAAGGGATACGAATGCCGTCGCGGCTGTCGCCGGTGTCCGACGCATCAGTCACCCCTGTATCCTTCATCAACTTTCATTTGTAACCCCCCCCCCCCCCCCCCCCCCCCCCCCCCCACCACAACTTTCCTTTTTACCCCCCCCCCCCCCCCCACGCTATCGGCAGACAGCAACGAATGTTGACTCATGAAAATGTCTCGAAAACATCCATTCCATTCCACTCCCACCAATTTCCGAAATGCGAGCATTCATTTATTCTGTATCTCATCAGCTTGTAACTGCTCACTGATCGGAAGGCTAGCAAGTGTTATCTTCATTTGCGGGGTCCACAGACCTCCGGTATTTTCTTTCCGTGTTGTTATTTATAAATTGAAATCTCTTTAGAGCAAATATCATCAATGAACAACGAATTTTTTAGTATAACACACTTTTTCTCGAGTCCCTGCAGAAAGCACATAGAGTACACGTTCAAACAATCTCATTATTAAAAAAATTCTAAATTCCAGCATTAAAACTTTTTGAGGAATATTTCAAGTGATTCTTCAGGTAGAAATTTCCTGACTAGGGCACTGTCTGCAATTTCTGATCCCAAATGTGAATGACTGGTTCTTGGAGCACGGATGGAAGCTGTTTTCAATGACAAATATGCTTTCAAATGGTTCCACACATCATCCTACCAGAATTGAGACTGGTGCAACTGATGGAATGAATGATTGAAGCAACGAAAAAAATTAGAAAATCACTAAGTTTTTCGAACAGTAATACAAAATCCGAGAATGCCAGAAAAACAAAACAAATTAATTATAGGTAGGTCTGAGGTAAATTTTTTCGCTATCATCAATTTTGAACATCTCGCTTAAAAAGAATTTCATTACTGTACAAAAAACTTTTTAAGAATTTCATTACTGTACAAAAAACTTTTTCTGAAGTCCTCGAAAGTGTGCTGTATCGAAATTTTACTGTACTATTTCGTAGGGATTGATATTGATATGAATTCGAGGAAGGGATTCAAAATTTCTTCTTTCTTTCGAAAAAAGAAACTTCAGCAAACCTGACGCTAAATCATTCTAATTGATCGGTTTTTGATTCGGAGTCAGCAAGTCTATTTCGCACAAAAGTTTCCCAAGTCCATACTCGACAAAAATTTGAATAACCAGTAATCCGTTCCAATACATACGAGAGTACCGTAATATAAAGGAGAAAAATGACATGTTTTCCCTAAAAATGAGACGATTCTTTCATGATTACAGTTGAACTGCAATTGAGCTTATTCCAGGGACGATTTAACGTTCATTCAACGAAACAAAACAAAACAAAACTCAAGCCACAGCTTCAACCCTTCCAGTATTACGATAGATTTCACCTTAGTATTCATTAAAAATTCAATTTCATACTTCATTTCATCTAGATCGCCTCGGCATTATTCCGGAAACATTAAAAATGTCTGCTTATCTTCTCTTCGTGACATTTCAAGAAAGGATGCCTTTTTTTTTAATAATTTCCGAGTACAGTACAGTAATTTCAGCATGAGCTTTGGGAGAACGAATATTCGACTACAGTATGAATAAGAATGTCTATGAAGAAAACTCCGTTTTGACAGGCTCTACTTCTCAGATGAAGCTTGCGCTAAAAGAGTAACACGAAATCGGTGATGGGACTAATTTCGACGGGAATCAGCAGAAAATGATGTTCCTTAAATTGAATTGGTCTCCTTCAAACAAAATTCTCTCATTTCAAGCGCACACACGCATAAAAAAAAAATAATAATTCCGTGCCTGAATCGTTCGGAAATTCCAAGTTTTCTGCAGACTCGTTGTCAATTCAAGACAAGGCGCGAGAGACGCAGCCTTCCCAAGTAAGAAGATCTGCATCAAGTTTTTCAGCACGAACACATCTTGTCCCCCACAGACGCGCCGCAGCCGAGACAGATCATTCATAAGTTATCCCATCAACCAGGATGACGTCACTGCCCCCGAAAGTACTGCGATGGAATCCCAGACGAAAACCTCGTCGAGAAAAAGTTGCCGTTGAATGCCGGAAGTGGGGGAAAAATTATTGAATGACTGTGAACAATAATAAAAAGAAAGAAAAGAAAAACACATACTGGGGAAGCTTATACCAAGTTAGGCACCGAGAATAAACAAGGCATAACCGGATCAGCTTTTGTCCGCGTTCCGCCCCGAGGATGAAAGCCCTCGCGGAGTGCTTTTCATTATTGCTTCGCTAGTCAACCACACATGAAGAAATGAGTTTGCTCATCACCGAAGGGATAACGGTGCGATTATCGCCTCGTTGACCCGAGGGTATTCTATTTTTTTTTTTATAAGAGGAAAAGGGGGGGGGAGGGGGTTTCCTCTTGCCTATCGGACGAAGAACGATTCGGGTCAATTTTTCAGCGACATTCGCGTGAATTAATCATTCGACCACCGTCTCAATTGCATTAATCATACATCTCTGTGCGACGGAATACTAGAAATCACTGTCATTCAGTTCAACTGTTCCCAAGTTACACTTCAGAAAAGAAAAGGTTCCTTGGAATCACGTGCTTTTGATTCGATCTCCAACGAATTTTAATTTCCAAAGACGGAAAAAAATATCGAAAATTCTTCCGAACTCAGCATTTTTATTTTCATATTTCGAATAGATTCTTCGTAGCAAAGAAAAGTTTAAAAGTCAACTGAACCACTTTAAGATTGCTCAATGTTGTTTTCCACGTACCAAGATACAGAACTGTAATTTTCAACTTCCAACATTCCGAGGAATACAGAATTGATGTGTCGTTTATGAGCTAAATGTGGCTGTTGTCTTTTAATAAGAAGGCTTAAAGTAGTGCTTTACAACCTTACGGAGTAGTTAGCACTTTAAACTTGTATTTAGCTTTAAAGCTAATAAGGGCGATCTCGTTCTCGGACAAATATTCTGGGCATTGAATGAAGGAAAAAAAATGACATACACTTGAAAGAAAACCTTTAAATCGTCTCCTCTGAATGGAAATCAACGATTAAACTCAAGAAAGTAATAAAACGTGGATTTTAAAACGGTTTCTGAAATCAATTTCAAGCGGTAAGACCATACCATTATAGACAGATTTGATTCGAACGGGACTCCGTCGGAATTAATAGGCAAACGGGATGATCGTAATGATGCGAAAAAAAGGGAATTTAAAGACCGAAGACCTACCTTTTGACAGGGCTCTCGCAGTATGGCGTATCGCCAAAGCCTCTTTCTTGGGGAGTAGTAGGTTAACTTGGGTAGCCCTGGTAACCTTGTCGTCACCAGAACAGAGTGGCAAATATTCCCGTGGTTCGACCAATTTTCAACAAGCATGGATTGAAAGAAACGGGTTTTGGTAAGCGCGAAAAGAAGTCGTTGCACTGAAGAATCGACGCATTCCCATGATTTTATTTGAGAGAATTACACGGGGACAGACAAATTATTCGTAACACGTGTGGCTATTACGCTCGTAAAAAGTAATCGTCTGAAGAAGTGATTGTACTCTAAACTTCAAGAAGGATTTCACAAAAGTCTCGTGAATCACACACAAATCTTCATTGCAGCTGGATGAAACATAACCATACACTCAGTGTATCCTTGCTGGTTCATAATAATAATTTTTTTAATCACAAAAAGGAATGCACAAAATTTTTCTTCGGCTGTCTGGTGAATTTCTGGTGCGCGATATTTCCGACATTTCATGGCCATCTTCAAAAATTAAAATAACTTTCGAAATCATGAAAATTCTCAACAACAAATCCTCGCGTGGATTCGAAAATTTTGAGGCAGAAAATACTGAATTACTCCTTCAGTGATTTTAAAATCGGAGGGAACAGCAAAATTGAGGGTTTCTATCAGAATTAACTCAATGTCGAAGCGGCTTTTGAAAAGGATAACTGAAAACCATGGAAGCAGTCGTTAGCAAAAATTGCAGAAATGTTAGCCAATATTTGAAAATTATCGAAATAAAGCAAGCAATTTTCAACATGCTCTTAATGCTTCTCATCGGTCGAGGTTAGAGGTCTCCGACACGTAATTCCTAATCGTACCTCAACTTTATTCGTCCGTCATGGGATGGAAATATTTTTCATAAATGAAAGAAGAAAAATCAAGATTCTTCAGCCTTTGATGTCGAATTCTTCGGTGACTCGCGGAACTTTCGATAAATCCCTAATTTTTCTTTCCAGCGATTCCCGAGAGGTGTAAGGACCACACAAGTCGACAGAAATAAAATAAACCCGAGGGGAAAAAATGTACGCATTCCGCTTGTGGAATCGTCCACTCCTCGCAATGCCTAACGAAAAAAAGTAAAAAAAAAAAAACTTCCATCGTCGCTTCTGGGCCTTAGCGTTTCCAAGCGTTTAGTTATTTGCATCACAAGCATTGACACGACATATCCAGGGCTTGATATGTATCAAGTGATTTCTGCTTTGCTTTGCAGCGTGCGCCAACAAGAGAAAAAAAAAGTAAGTGAATCGAGCGGACGCGATCTCCCTCGGATTTTCTCTTCCCCGCGGAAATCAGGTGAGACAGAAGCGTAATTGTTTGACGGGCATCATTTCTACGAAAGGTTTCAGATCGCGAAAGTGAACTTCGGTAAAACATTCCACACATAGATCCCACACACAAAGCAAGAAAGCATCATTCACACGAAAGGAAAAAAGAACCCCAACTCCCCCACTCTTCCAGATACTCGCTCTCTCCTTGACCTTCTAGATTCCCCTCACAGCAACAATTAATACTCCCATTCAAAGTCTCCCGAGAAAAAGAAAACAATTTCAGAACACCACTGCGAGTGAGAGAGATGAAAAATACGGCAAAAATTCGGAACAGGAAAACCGCTTTCCGATATTTCGATGCAGCGATTTTCATCATTTTCGCGCTGCTACACGGGACAAAAGGGACGAATGAAAAAAAAAGTAAAGTTGGATGACGACGCCGGAAACGCACCACGGGAGGGGAAGGAAGCGGTTTGTTTCGGAATGAAATGTATCGGGTCATTCGTCTTCAGTCGAGACGGAAGGGAAGAATTAGCCAGACTTAAAAAGGCTCACGCGGGGTCAATCCTGACCTCGCTTGCGACGCATCAGCGGCAACTCGACCTTATGAACGTTCTTGACGTGGAGTCGGAGATTCCCGCGGATATTGGTGTCATACTTACAATACGGGCACCGGTGCGGCCGCTCCCCTCGATGCAGCATCATGTGGGTGTCGTAACGCTGCTTCTTAGTGTACTCCTTCCCGCACTCGTCGCACCTGCAACGATCATCCAACAAATCCCCACTCATGTCAGTACATTTATTTATTTTTGCAGGAATCAAATTTAAAAAAAACCTTAGCAGTGAGTCAATTTATTTTCGAAATTACGTTCAATGAGTGATTGCACGGTCCAAACCGCAGTAGAACGACTCGCACGCGCACAAAATAAATATTGTACAGTACAGGTAACCCGATAATCAACAACTGGCAGAGACTTTTTGTTTTTTTGCATACAGGTTTCCGTCTGATGCAGATTCTTGCCTCGGACAGTGGATCCTGCCATGAATGAGACTGCGTTACAAATCTCTTTTATTGGGTAGAAATCCGAGTCCCAACGAAAAATGCGGTCGCTTCCAAAATTTGTCGTCGCTTTTTTGATGATACTGGGGCTTTTCAAGCGCTATTGCGTCATCAACAATTTTGAGTTGATTACAGTATTTATAGATTCGGTAGTTATGTAAGAATTTTAAAAATTCAAATGACTGGAATGCTGGAACACATAGTTAATCTGTTGAAAATCGCTTCACGCTATTCAGTCGAGTGACATTTTGGGGATATGAATAAAAGTAACACTCGGAAATATATATTGTAGTTCACTATTACTCGGTAATGTTCTTTTGGTTTAGTTGAACAATGATAACGTGGACCAGCCTAAGCTGAATGCCTCCATATTTCGAAATTTTATCTAGTACCTGTCTGAATGCCCTTAGAAACAATGCAACAAAGAATTCCCTAACTCGAGGCTTTCCACCTCAAACCTCTGTAACTCAAATTTTCTCGAGGCCTTCAGGTTATTATTTTATCGATAGGAAAGAGAAAACAATAAAATTTTAACTTGATGTATTTTGCAAGGAAGTGATTGGGGAAATGAACCCTTGCCTTCAAGTTTAGCATCCTGTAAAATAATTCAAGAATCAATTCAAGACCTAGACTATCACCAATTACAAGTTTTACAACTTCCTGTACTTATTCTTAATTCCCCCTACAAATATTGTTTCCTTACTCGAGATATTCGTAACAAAAAAATGTTGGTCCCTTGAAGTTCAGCGTAGATTTCACTGTACTACGGACTTCTCATTTGAACGGATTCCATTCAACTAGAAGTCCACTAACGAAGGAATCCCTATAGGACACAATTCTGCGTTTAAAGTGCTCCGCAGGAAAACAGAAATGACAAAGAAACCCTTTTTGAACTTCGCATTCGAAATTTATAAAATAAAATTACAGATTTTCAATCATGTGTTCATCTCCAAGAAGGTTCAAGATATCAATCTGTAACAAATTAACCCGAAGATGATTTAATTGCACATTTTTACAAATGATATAATTGTAATTGTTTTATATATACTGTATTACAATGTCGTGACCAGCACATGTTATTTGACACGAATGATTAGACTGTCTGGAATTTAAAAGAAAAATGTATTCGCTTTCGTTTGTCAAGAATTGAAAATAAGGTACCCTGAAAACTGAATGAAGTTTCGACATTTTTCAGATAGCTCAGAGTCTAGCTCCCTGAATTAAGTTTCCCTTTCATTCCCTCCAGATTTGATGCGCATACATAAATCCAAGTTGAAAAGTAAACAAAAAATAATAATACGATGACGATGATAAAGCCGTCAGTTTTTGGAATATATCCACCATTGCCCAATATCCTGACCTTTCTCAATGACATACAAGCATTTCTTCCGGATTTAAACATAAAACCCTTATGGATGGTAACCAGGAATACCAAGAAGTTGTGCTTAGGTGGCATCCCCAAGTTGTCTCTTGGACGTCAGGTATTTCCTTTTCCTAGCGCCCCCTTGAGTTTCTTTGCATAGCTTTAAGTATCTGGGAGTCACTCTACATACCGGTACTCTATACGTTTCAGTCATTTTTTTTTACACGAAGCTGGTAATTTAGTCTTCTGACGAATAGGTCAGGAAGATGAAAGAGAGTGACTCCTACAAGGTGCTCCGCAATGCGGAACTTTCTGACAGAGATAAACCTCCTGTACTATGGAATTTAGTTTTACGGTTGCGGATTCGGCAAATCATATCTAATCCCTTGTTTAATAAAGAATTAATCATTTGAGGATCCACTTTCCTCAGCAATAAAATGAAAAAAAGCAGACAGGATAGTTCAAACGATTGTCTCTTGCCTATTCAAACCTTTCAGGATACACCACAGATCGGAAATCTGTCGAATGTTGGTGTTGATGATGTAATGAGTAAATAAAAATAATTTTTCAGATGTTCCAAAGACGTGGTGAATAAACACAAGTTTCACCGGGACTCAAGCTGTATACACTCCCACGCGTCAAAACTTTCGTCAGATTTTTGTGTCATGACAGATGCAGTTGTTAACAAAATTCAAGACTGCTCAATAAAAAAATATGCAAATTATACTGTGCAGGGTTTCCAAAAGTCACTGCGCAAGTGCGGAACAAAACTTTCAGATTTCATGCGTTAAATTTTTCCGCATTTTTCATCTCTTGCTTTCGCGTGCGTCAATGTCATTTGGAGTCACTCGTGTCGACAGTGAATCACATTAGGTTAAATTAGCATCGTCGGTATACATTGCGCGCGCAAAAGCGCATAACCTTCTTTCGGATGAAATTTAGCGTAGGAATAATAATCACGAAGCAGGTTATTCTTGCAGTAATTCACGAAGTACAGTATTTAAAAATCACGTCAGGGATACGGTGAACGAAATGATGGTTTGATTTATCTGACTGTGGCAGCGAATCACACAGCTGGTACCCTAAAATATACTTTCCGAGAATACGAAATTTGCGTTAATCATGAGCACAACGAATATCACGTAGTCATGATCCGGAAAATTGAAAGGCGTATTACTGAAACTTTTCCAAATTCACTTTAGATAAAAATATATTCTAAAGAATGTGTTCAATTGATGAAATCAAAAATCATGAGCACAACGAATATCACGTAGTCATGATCCGGAAAATTGAAAGGCGTATTACTGAAACTTTTCCAAATTCACTTTAGATAAAAATATATTCTAAAGAATGTGTTCAATTGATGAAATCAACTTTCGCGCATAAAGTCTACCGCTGAAAACGCGGAACACCTCGAAAAAACTCAAAACCACGGTTGCAACACAGGTAACTGCCGAAAAAGAAACTTAGTAAAATTACAGTTACCGTTTCAAAAACAAAACAGAATCTCCACCACAAAAATTATGCTGAAAACCCTCGTCTAAAATGTGCATGAAGTCCAAGCAAATTACTTTCTCCTTTAATAAGAAATTAATCACACCTTGGTAATCTCATCAAAACAATTTCCCTGCGTAATGGAACACTATTTTTCGTTCCTCGAAAGTCGATTCCACGAAGTACTAACAAAGTCAAAATAATTTGAACGAACTCTTGACGATATTTATGAAAAGAAAGAGAGAAAGATGAAGGGATAGAAATCTGCTCAAACTGTAATCCAAAATGGGAACTGGTCAGAAACTCGCCTAGGAACAAATCATTATAGTCGTGTTTTAAATCATACCGAGCAACAAAAATGCGAAAATTGTAAATAAAACTTTAAATTATAAGCATTTTCAACCACACCCATCTCTCGGGCGTCACAATCATTTCGCAAAATCCCTACCTCGAGAAAAACGGCACTCTTGCTATGAAATACGGCTGCCACAATTCCTAATGTGCAGAAGTATATTTCGCGAAAGTAGGTGATAGAGTAGTCAGTAATGCGTATCATAGTCAGAAATAGCCCGAACTAAGATGTATCCAACGCAAAATTCAATGCGAACATTTTTTTGAATACATTTTTTTTTTTTTAATAAAAGACGGCCAATTTTCACACGCAGCGATCACAACAATTTGGTCTTTATTGGAATATTCAAATTTTTGGGATTCTTCAAGTACTGTATTTCCTATGATTAATGCTGTACTTCACTAAGGCAAAGTATGGACGTCAGGTTCATCTCAATGGTTATTCTGCCGATGCTTCTTGAAACCTTCTGGTGATTTTCAAGTACTTTTTCATCTTCCTAATGAGGATGTGAACACGTATAGTTTGTCATTACATAGAGGAATATAAATTGAGAAATCAATTCACCTGCAAATTCTTCCTTTAACATACGAGCAGCTGAGCTCAACCGAACTCGGCGTCTCCCTCAGTTTATTAAGCACGCTTTTTTTCAAACAGAGATGATATTCAGCACGATTTTACTCAGTTGTGTAGCGAGGTATTCATCATTGAACAGTGAAAAATTTCAAGTTGTGAATCAGAGAACAAGGCATACTTTCATCAACTTTCACAGCTGATTCAAAACACTCAATCGTGTGCCAACTGTTCAGATACATCAGATTGGTAAAAGGGAATCACGCGCTACCACACCCACAAAAAATGTCTGGAAGGTATGATATGGATGCAATATTTGTAGCAGATTGAAAAATAGAGAAAACGCTGAAGCATCAATGCATCAACCACAAATATTCGACCTCACCGACAAGAGAATTGAACATTTATGATTTTTCTGTTTACTTCGCTGCTGACGACTAGGATCAGACAATAAATCCCTGTCATCGTCAGGACAGCGATTACTGCCTGCCTAAATGTGATGGCTACTTGTGTGCTTTATTTTTTTTTCATTACTGAACCTCATTTTTTAGTGTGATTAATAGAGAATCGTCTAGCCTGAGAAGACCCTCCTTTAGGTAACAAAAAGATTTTCCCATTTCCGTTCTCAGGCGCCGAAACACTTGCCGGTGGGATGATGCCAGGAATTTTATAATTTCTTTCTCGTTGATCTTTGTTCATCGTTTCTGAGACAAAAATCGGATTTACTGTACTTGAATACTAGACATCACCGATTACTCTATTTTTGGTGCATACAAAAATTTGAACCAATTCCACGAATTTCGATTTTTAAAATTCGCATTCCGATGATTGCGCTGGTTGGAATCAAGCATGTACGCGTGCTAGAACTTCATCATCAAAATCGAATACCACCGAATGTTAAAAATCTTTTCGAGTCCCTCTCTGAATTGCATCATACAAATTCAGAGGGAAACTTTCACAAATCTCCATCACTCATATTTTTTGGAAGTATTTTGGCTATTATTCTCGTGACCCAGGAAAGATATAATTGATGAAAAAAAATATGACTGGATGATTTTTGAAATGATGTGAAGGAATAATTCGGCAAATGAACACGTGCCTCCAATTTCAGCACTCTGCCAACTTCTTCACAAGGCAGTTTAGGCAGCCAAAAATCACCAATTTAAACTTTCTTAAATTCTCCTTTCTTTTAAAAGGCAAAAATGGCAGTTTCCCTAACGTTTACTGCACTGTGTTACACCATATAGTATCATTTTGTACCTATAAATGATGACGTTTTCCGCCTTGATGGAATGCACGAGCCAGAGGTGCCGGTCCAGGGCGTCCTTGGTGCGATACGTCTCGCCGCAACTGCGACACAAGAAGCTCTTCATCGGGCTCATGAGCATACCGGCACCACCACCGCCGCCGCCGCCGCCAAGACTTCCTCCTCCTCCTCCTCCTCCGCCACCCCCGTGTCCATCTGGCGGCGGCGGCGGAAACGTGATCGTCATCGCAGCAGCCGCCAATCCGGCGCATCCCGTCCTCTGATGCTGCATCAAACTGCCCTCGGACGGAAATAACATGAAGCACAGGGGACAGGCCAAGACCTGACCCGCACCTCCGTGCACAGCCTGCGCGTGGACCTGCAACGCCTGCGGAGAGCCGCAATCCTGCTTGCACACATGACACTCAAACCGGCGCCTCGACGCCGCCTTATGCCCCGCCAACGCCGCCTCGGAAAAAAACACCCGGTCGCAATCGTCGCACGGGATCGGCGGATGCTTGAGATGCTCTCGATTCACGTGTGTTTCCAATGCAGCGAGCTGCATGAATCCTAGACCACAGTGTCGACACTGGTACTTGCCTCTCGGTGGCACATGCGTCGACGCCACGTGGAGTCGCAACGCCGGCTTGCTTCTCAAACTCACGTCGCAACTCGGGCACCGCCAACGAGTCAATTGCGAGCCCGGGTCAAACACCGCCGTCGCGGCGTCATCCAGTCGCAACAACTGCTCCGCGGCACAGGCAAAGTGGCGTCTCTTGGCCATGTGCGCCACTAGTGCCAAGTCGGAGAAAAAGCCTCGTCCACACACTTTGCACCCGTACGGGGCCTGTTTCAAATGCGTCTTGTTCACGTGGTACTCGTAGCGATGCGCCTTGGAAAAGCTCGCTTCGCAAAACTCGCAACAAATGGGCGCCACTTGCTGCTGTCGACTCAGGTCCATGATTTCCTCACCGTGCGGATCATCCAGCTCGTCCATGTCCGCCTCATCAATTTCGTCAAACGGTTTCAAGTCCCGTTCTTCGCTGGAATCCGTGTCCGAGTCTTCAGAGTCGTCACGAGGGTCTTCGGCACTCGTCAAGTCCACGTCACTGCTCGGCATCGACGACGACATCCCGTGGTCCGCATTATTATTATTATTGTTGTTGTTGTTATTATTATTATTGTTGTTTGACGTCACGTCGCCATTGAGCTTCGCGGCGGTGTCATGTCGCGGGAAGTTTCCCTGGCGGAATAACACAACGACTTGCTCCTTGGCCGCCGACAACTCGAGTTCCATCCGGTCGACGAGACTCACGAGACCCATACAACGCTTGCAGATGAGGTCGGCAGCTCGACCCAAGGCCGACAAACGGACGCCTACAATGTCCTCTAGCTTCTCGCTGAAAGTGCCACTGGACGCCGTCAGCGTGAGTGCCGCCAACACGAGACAATCCGAGCCCGACGTGTCCAACACGCGGCGACACACGACGCAGGAGGCGTCCATGGCGGCGGCAGCAAGGCGGGCAGCACTCGTGCCAGGACGCGACGCTGACGAAGACGACGATGACGAGGACGGAGGAAGCTGAGGATGCGACGCCGTCAGTTGTGGTGGCGGCGGCAGCTGTGCGGCACCCTGCGCTTGTGCGACCAAGGATGGCGGTCGGAGTTTGAGGAACGGATGCGGCAATTGTGGGAGGAACAATTGCGAGGACAAGGCGGCTTGGAGCCATTGCTGCTGCTGCGGCGGCGGAAGGGACTGCAAGTGCTGGTGCTGGATCAGGGACTGGAGAAACGGGTGCAGCGACGGCGGCGGTGGTGGTTGTTGTTGTGGCGGCGGCTGTGTTGCTGCTGCTGCTGGATGACCAGGAGCAATAGCAGGAGGCGGATGTGGAGACGGTCGTTGGGACAACGGATGAGGACAGTCCTCACCGGCGTCGATATTGTTGGAGTCGGAGAGGGGCGATTCGGACCGCGTGGACGACGGCGGCGGCGGCGGTGGTACTTGTGATGGTGGTGGTACAGAAGGAGCTCGTGAAGGAGGAGCTGGCGGTGATACCGGTAACGCCGGCTTCGTATCCAAAGGCTCTGATATGCTCGAGCCGCCGCCTTCCATAATGGCACATATTCAACCGCCCCCTCAGCGACGGAAGTGCATCCGGGACACTTGGCTAGACTTGCCACTTCCTATTGGGACACTTTTTGGCGCAGCCAATCGACGGCAACTCGTGGCAAGATGCACACGAGACGACACTCGAAAAGTCTTCGCTTCTTTTCTGTTCCTTTCTCTACGATTTTTTTTTTCTCTTCGTCTGCAGGTAAATTCCCTTCTTCCTCTTCTTCCTTCTTTTTTTTTTTCTTCTTCTTTTGATCCGACGGTACGTTCGATACTTCAACTCAGGCGACGACTTTATACAAACACTTAAACGGGAGAACAGAATCTGCCACACGCGCGACAAGAACGGGGAGAATCGGAGAAACCGGTCATTTGCATGAAATCAATGCGCGTCATCTGCTGACGATTACAAACGCACTGAAGTAGGGAACTATCCCATCACAATACTGGGTTTTCTCATATAATATCGTGTGGGTCCACGAGGGCGGGTTCATAATTTTGACAGTCGTGTGCTAGCGGCCGGCGTCATAAAGGTACGCCTACCTATATGACATCAAGGTATAACTATGCTCTTTATGCCGTAACATAAAGTTTTAGATGACTAGTTAGCGGTTTAAACAGAGCAGGGGCACAGTTACCCCAGAAGACAGAAATTTAAAAACACACTTCTCATTTCTACAGGAACTCTCACTTGCATGGCTCGTGAATTTACAGATGCATCAAACATATATTCCTGAAGTATTTCATTTAAAATAATTTCGAAGAACTCGAAGCCACTTTTGGGAATTTTCAGGTAGTAACTATCACGGAATGTGAAGGTCACTTTAAAATGTCAATTGGTGATCAAGAAGTCGCAGAAGTATAGACTTCAACTGAAGAAAACTTTTACCAAATGTTCAATGAAAATCTTTCAAAATTTTCAATAATGCAAAATTTCCCGGTTCTGACTCAGAAGCTCGGGTGACAAACGAATCGTTCCATTCCAAGGTTCAGACGAAACTTTCCATTTCAGGGTACGGGCGAAACTTTCCATCCGTCCCTTGTACATAAAAATAAATTTCTCAGCACTCTCCGCCCGTTTGACAAGCAGCCTGATTTCTTCTCTCTCTTTTCAAAAACAATTTTAAGTGCTTTTCACGACCCGAGATGAAGTTCGTTGAGTTCTGCATCACCGGGGATTTTCATCTAGAAATTTCCTCTATTTTCAGAGAAAGGTTGTGACTTGAAACCTAATGCATGCAAGCGCTGAAACCTCTCCACACTCTGGCTACTTCCCACGCATCATTGCGGTGGGCTCGTGGCTCGGAAAACCAAGTCTTTTCTAAGAAAAGGAGCAGTTTATCTTGGACTTCACACAACTTTGAATAAACTTCGAGGAAAGAAAAAGAAAGTACGCTAGACTCCTTTGAAGCCGGCTGGTGAACTGAACAGATGAAAGCCAGACTGAGACACAATTTCGGAGTCGTATGATTTTGCACATACTAGGGTTGTCCTAGTTTGACGCGGCCTCTGATATTTCTAGAGAAGGTGTGATTGTCAATACAGTAAAATTCGAGACCTAGCCAATTATGCTCTCGAGTACTGGGGTTTTTATCAACAAGAATTTCTCAATTTACTGTATGATGATGCGTTTAAACTTTCCGGTTTCAGCCATAGTTCTCCACCCATGCCATTGGGTGATGAAAGTTTGTCGCGCCAGCTAAAAAAAAAAATTGAATATGTTCTTTTTGCGTTTTAGATAATGGCTAAATCAGATACATTTCAATTCTTCAGCTGGCCGGACAGATTTGTAGCAACCTGGTACACAGGTGGAGACCTCCGTAACCTGAAAGTTTTCATTTCTGATCATCCAGTAAATTGAGAACTTTTCGTTTTAAATGAAAAAAAAACCCCAGAACCTTCGATCATCGTGGATTATGTTTACACAATCGCATCCCTTCTAAAAATATCTGCGGCCGCGTCGAACTGGGACAACCCTCGTATATGTCGAATGGAAAATACTGACGGGACATAAAATTGAACCAAAAGCACCAAGGACTCATGCGCTCCATGAATCGTATCTTAAAGAAAAATTCTAATGCTTGTGAATTGCGAAGAACGGTGATCGACGGAAACGAGTGGCAAAAGCCGTTCTAGAATAATGCCCTTTAAGGCTGCATCAAAGTACTGAAAACCTGATTATGCAATTTGGGACAACCGCCTATGCAAACTGCTCCTGTAATTACACCTAATCTCGCATGCCCACGCGTCTGTAGGGGTTGGAACTTGCATAAAGACGGTCAAAATGTATGAAAGCTTCTTCGGTGACAAATCGGAAAATTCCAATTTAGTTTAATTCCGTTAAACCAAAAAGATAAATAGAGTATCAATGCAATTTTTACAGGACACGAGAGCGCGGTCAATGCTTCGAATAAGAAATCAAGTGCAAGATCAGTCTCGCCTCGTGATGCCTGAAATTTATTATTTCCAGCTAATCTTCGAAGACAATTTCCTAAAATAGCGATTCCATCGAATCGCTTCTTCTCGGGCAGGGCGTAATCGTCTACGACTAACGTACTACAGTAATGGAATTCTGAAACGAATCAAATATTCTGTTTTATACCGCTTTTAAAATTCAACTTAAAGTGACACAGAAACACAAACCACCCATAAGAGAAACCTGTCCTTGAAATTATGCCGCTGGAACGCATCAATTCAGTTCCTATTTTAATCTCACTCGCGGTGATTGTGATGATCGCTACTAAAACTCAGCGAACGAAGCGTTGATCGAAATAGACGTAATGTATGGATAAAAAACAAACCGGTGATTCGCCAGCAATAAAAAAATAATAATTCCCTGCGGTGGTATACTAAATGTGCGAATAATTGCAATGAAATCCCGCCCCTCGGCGAAACTTTCATTCAGACTCGAATTCGCGGCAACTTGAAGCGCTGAAGCTCGACTCTCTTTTCATGGAATAACAATACACAATTATTTCGTAAGTTTATCTGCTTAAATAGCGAAATTTTCATCACAGCCGGTCTAAGCAAAACTTTTAGTCCGCGTAGTCTTTTAGGACTGGAGACAGATCAGAAGAGTAAGAGCACGAATGAATACAGCGTCTTTGAGTCTTAGGCTAATTTAAGCTAGTTCACTACCAGTACAGGAGTTCTGTAGAAGAGGTTAGCTATTTTGGACTCTTTTGTTCACACATCATTTCAATCCGGTAAATCGCTCTCNTCGCCGGCCGCAGTATTTCCATGCGGATGGATATACTGTAGTTCCATATTGATACGAGAAATACGGCATTGTATTTCAAAATCTACTGATCAATCGCCAAATTTGTCTCGTCCCCGTGTCAATGGGGGGAAGACAGAAATTTGAAAACACACTTCTCATTTCTACAGGTACTCTCACTTGAATGGCTCATGAATTTACAGATGCATCAAACATATATTCTTGAAGTATTTTATTTAAAATAATTTCGAAGAACTCGAAGCCACTTTTGGGAATTTTCAGGTAGTAACTATCACGGAATTTGAAGGCCACTTTAAAATGTCAATTGGTGATCAAGAAGTCGCAGAAGTAAAGACTTCAACTGAAGAAAACTTTTACCAAATGTTCAATGAAAATCTTTCAAAATTTTCAATAATCCAAAATTTCCCGGTTCTGACTCGAAAGCTCGGGTGACAAACGAATCGTTCCATTCCAAGGTTCAGACGAAACTTTCCATTTCAGGGTACGGGCGAAACTTTCCATCCGTCCCTTGTACATACAAATAAATTTCTCAGCACTCTCCGCCCGTTTGACAAGCAGCCTGATTTCTTCTCTCTCTTTTCAAAAACAATTTCAAGTGCTTTTCACGACCCGAGATGAAGTTCGGTGAGTTCTGCATCACCGGGGATTTTCATCTAGAAATTTCCTCTATTTTCAGAGAAAGGTTGTGACTTGAAACCTAATGCATGCAAGCGCTGAAACCTCTCCACACTCTGGCTACTTCCCACGCATCATTGCGGTGGGCTCGTGGCTCGGAAAACCAAGTCTTTTCTAAGAAAAGGAGCAGTTTATCTTGAACTTCACACAACTTTGAATAAACTTCGAGGAAAGAAAAATAAAGTACGCTAGACTCCTTCTTTGAAGCCGGCTGGTGAACTGAACAGATGAAAGCCAGACTGAGACACAATTTCGGAGTCGTATGATTTTGCACATACTAGGGTTGTCCTAGTTGGACGCGGCCTCTGATATTTCTAGAGAAGGTGTGATTGACAATACAGTAAAATTCGAGACCTAGCCAATTATGCTCTCGGGTTCTGGGGTTTTTTTCAACAAGAATTTATCAATTTACTGCATGATGATGCGTGAAAACTTTCCGGTTTCAGCCATAGTTCTCCACCCAAGCCATTGGGTGATGAAAGTTTGTCCGCCAGCTAAAAAAAAAATTGACTATGTTCGTTGTTTCAACAACTTTCTTCTTTGCGTTTTAGATAATGGTTAAATCAGATACATTTCAATTCTTCAGCTGGCCGGATAGATTTGTAGCAACTCCGTAACCTTAAAGTTTTCATTTATGATCATCCAGTAAATTGAGAACTTTTCGCTTTAAATAAAAAAACCAGAACCTTCGATCATCGCGGATTGTGTTTACACAATCACACACCTTCTAAAAATATCTGCGGCCGCGTCGAACTGGGACAACCCTCGTATATGTCGAATGGAAAATACTGACGGGACATAAAATTGAACCAAAAGCACCAAGGACTCATGCGCTGCATGAATCGTATCTTAAAGAAAAATTATACTGCTTGTGAATTGCGAGGAACGGTGATCGACGGAAACGAGTGGCAAAAGCCGTTCTAGAATAATGCCCTTTAAGGCTGCATCAAAGTACTGAAAACCTGATTATGCAATTTGGGACAACCGCCTATGCAAACTGCTCCTGTAATTACACCTAATCTCGCATGCCCACGCGTCTGAAGGGGTTGGAACTTGCATAAAGACGGCCAAAATGTATGAAAGCTTCTTCGGTGACAAATCGGAAAATTCCAATTTAGTTTAATTCCGTTAAACCAAAAAGATAAATAGAGTATCAATGCAATTTTTACAGGACACGAGAGCGCGGACAATACTTCGAATAAGAAATCATGCGCAAGATCAGTCTCGCCTCGTGATGCCTGAAATTTATTATTTTCAGCTAATCTTCGAAGACAATTTCCTAAAATAGCGATTCCATCGAATCGCTTCTTCTCGGGCAGGGCGTAATCGTATACGACTAACGTATACGACTACAGTAATGGAATTCTGAAACGAATCAAATATTCTGTTTTATACCGCTTTTAAAATTCAACTTAAAGTGACACAGAAACACAAACCACCCATAGCTCTTTGGACAGGAACTTTAATACGGCGACCTTGCGTAGTTAAGTCAAGGATAAAATTAGAGTGAGCGCCACTAACACTACTAGCGATGATTTTGAGTCGCTTGCTTCGCAACTAGCTTTATCTGCAAATGTATGGATAAAAAACAAACCGGTGATTCGCCAGCAATAAAAAAATAATAATTCCCTGCGGTGGTATACTAAATGTGCGAATAATTGCAATGAAATCCCGCCCCTCGGCGAAACTTTCATTCAGACTCGAATTCGCGGCAACTTGAAGCGCTGAAGCTCGACTCTCTTTTCATGGAATAACAATACACAATTATTTCGTAAGTTTATCTGCTTAAATAGCGAAATTTTCATCACAGCCGGTCTAAGCAAAACTTTTAGTCCGCGTAGTCTTTTAGGACTGGAGACAGATCAGAAGAGTAAGAGCACGAATGAATACAGCGTCTTTGAGTCTTAGGCTAATTTAAGCTAGTTCACTACCAGTACAGGAGTTCTGTAGAAGAGGTTAGCTATTTTGGACTCTTTTGTTCACACATCATTTCAATCCGGTAAATCGCTCTCGAGGCGACCCTGAACACATTGAGCTGAAAAACAACAAAAGAAAATCGCTTTTAATAAAAACGTGAAGTTACTATTGATGCATAATGACAACAAAATCCAAGAAGATTTCGTTACAACAAATTTGTTTTTTATTCGGTCTCTGTCAAGTAGCCACAATGCTATTTTCATTTTGTTTCAACGAATTTTCGTTCAAAAGGAAGCTTTTTTCTCGAGTCCCAAATGCTTCGTTCCAACGAGATTATAGTGTATTTCGTAATACACATGAATATGACTTGATTCAGAGGCTTTCATTCCTGAAAAAAACGACTGATTTTTTAGAAAGATTGGAAACGGAAAATTTTGGAATCACTTCATGCTCTACAGCTAATTTCCGTTCGAAGTCATCGACTGACCGTCATAATATCAAATCCCCGCGATTTTCCGCCTCACCGTAATATAGTATGAGGTAACAGTACATCCACAAAGATTACAACAAAATTACGCCGAAGGTTACCGTGTCTTGATTTATAGCGACACGGAGAGAACCCGTTACTTCGACCGCGCTCGGAACAAGGTATTACTTATCCGCGAAAAAGGAAAAGTTTCACACATGCGCATTCTGTAATCACGAATCCGTTTTTCGGACCGGGAGGAAAAAAAAAATCTACATCGCATAACCTCACCAATGCCACTTTTTCTTTCCTTCGCGGAGAATGTTTTACACCAACAATAAATTATGAGAAAGTAATCCGTTCGAATTGGGAACTCTGGAGAATCAGACCTACAAAATAATTCAGCGAAGTTACTGAACTCAATCAGCTGGAAATCATTCCAAGAACAGTTGCATTCCCACAAAATCTGAGAAATATACTGTACGTTTTCGGTAAATAAATAAAATTAGAAGATATTCAAGCACTTCGAAATTATCAATCTTTAAAATTTTATACACTGGCAACAAATGAATACAGTATCATTCACCCACACAGAATTTTTCTTGTTGCAAATATTACAGTATCTAGAACACTCAAACATTCAGCGTCCTAAACCTGAAAAGCCACTGAACTCTGAGTACTAGACCCAGGACTACGTACACAGTTACACTGAATCCTAAACAAGCATCGTGCCTGTCAACATGTCTAAACAAACCATATTCTCAACAGAAAATCAAACAATTTCACGAATAAAATCTCTTCTAGAACAATGGGAAGGGATTCACTCGCTATGGAATTGCGTATGAAAAACGTTAGGAGGTCTTGGAATTTTTTTTTCATTTCAAGTCTTTCGTATTTGATTTACGAAGCTCAAATGACTGAACGCAGTGTCGATTCCAAGGCGAATGCAAGCCAGTATCGTTGCGACGGAAGTGTAAGACATGCTTAATGCTTCGATTCCGCCGCGACGATCAATTTCATTCTGCTCGAGCGAAAACCACCTAAACTCCAGCATACTGAAGTATACTTCCGAAGGATAAAAAACATTTGAAACTCGAGTTTGTTTCATTACTATGACCTGGAAAAGCATTTCAGCATGCTTCACGGTGGATACATAACTGAATGGCGCGTTTCACGGGAAAACAATTTTATTTCCGATTTTTTATTTATTTTTGTTCACTCGCGAGAATTTTTACAATTTTCTCAATATTCGGGCTCAAAAGGTAAGCCTTTCAATTTGATGAAATTTTCGACAATTCAATTGTGAACGCGTCTTTGAATGAACACAGCGTCTCATACCGCTGGAGAGATGAAATTATTTTCGTCTCTACATCTCGCGCCTCGAGAAAATTTCGCAACAATACGTCTACAATCCTGAAATAGGAAAAAGAATATTTCAGGACATCCCTAACAAAGCTAATAGTGGCTGATTCCATTAGCCCATTATTCGCTGAAACATCTCGGCGCAGTACTTGCAGATCTTCGAAGAGGTTTCGAGTGTGAAAAGCATTTTCAAGCAGATGAAAGCCGAAGTGCTCATGTCGGATTCTGGGACATACTTTCATAAACTTCCTTCTTTCTTCAGATCCTGAAAGAAAATGCTGTACAATTATAGCCTCGCATATAGCTGCCAGGACTCGAATTGACTTCATATCTACAAGAAAAATCAAGTTCAGTGCAGTAGTCACTTTCTGCACAGAAAACAATTATCCTGCACCAAAAAAGTGACCAATGCTTGAAAAAAATATTTCAGGGGAGCTCTACAAATGTTTCCTGAACAGCGATATTTTTAGGAAGGGCTTTCTTGAGGTTGCAACAGACCATATACAGGTACAGTATTAATTAATAGGCAAGTTTTTCCCTTCAGAGATTTTTTTTCTGAACATCCGAAAAATCTAGGTCGAATTAGCACGCGTTTCTTCCCATTTCATAGGAAAACCCAATCGGTAAAAAAAAAGACAAGAAAAAGAGACCCATCGAAAATTGGTCGAAGATAGCACGAAACATGATATTGATAGGTTTTGGATTGTCTGTGAACAAGTCAAGTAGAAAACTTTCGAATGACTTTGTTTTAAATTTGCATAATTTGTGAATTTTGCACGTCATGGATTTTCAAGCCAGCGATCTTCGAGTTTTTTCCGTGAAACTAAATGCTTCACAGCGAACATAATTCGTCAGATTTCCGAAAACGCTCATATTTTTCCGGCAAGTTGTTTTTATTTTATTTTCAACAATTAATCACCTCAGCAATCTCATTCGTAGATCATCATTGATGAAGACTAGTATTTACATCACGAAGACCTTATAAAATGTGACTCGACCAGTAAATATGCATAAATTTAGCAAACGGAGAATTTCGTTTCGGATTATTTCGTCTGAGAGCTGGTATCATTTATCGGGACAACAATTCATCAGATGCAGATTATAAATATGACAAGAATAACACCAAATTTTCACATCAACTGTTTCACGATAAGTCAGCTCATAACCAACAGGACTCTAAAAATAGCACTTGACCTTGAATCTAAAGGTACCTTTTTTTGAGAAATTGACCTTACTTGATCTGATCCGCAGAAAAAGCAATTACGACAATAGGAATTTCGTTGAAATGTCACTCAAATTTGAATAGCAGTACATAATTATCATCATAATTACCAATGATCAAGAGAATATCCTTCTTCGACAATCCAAACTTCATAAAGCTTCGAATCTGAATGTTCCTAAAAACACTGACCTTGAATATTTTGATCGAGCGAACTCATTGAACGACACTCTTGAACACAGTCGAAACTAGAACTTCAATATGACCATTCCAATACAATTTAAGATCGTGCGAGTCGACTGATCAAAGAAAATTTTTTAGCTTGCCTAGTCTGATCCAGTCAACGAATTCATTCGTCGATCTGAACTTCATAAAGAATGAGGAATTCTGAAAGCACATAAACAACACAATTCGGAATAAACTGATCTACGCGTTTCAGAATTCCCGCTTCTTGAAGAAGAACTTCGACTCGTATCTGAAGCGCCCGTTGAAAAATGTGACCTTGACTCGCCCATGATTCAGGCCGCACATTTTGCAAGCAAGCCAACACTTCATCGGCATTGCTTCACCAATCACTCAGGAGCACACGGTTTCAAAAATATAAAAAGAAACGCCAACAAATGTACAGTATTAGCAACTTCCAGAACCAATAAAGAACCCCTTAACGTAACGACGTGCCATTCGCGACGCTTGGGTTCTTTCTCTCTTTCTCTCACTCAATCACTCTTCTTTTCCCTTCCCTTGTGGTTCGACCAGAGTAATGCGGGTTTATTCGCGACGCACATCCGATCCAGCAACACGCGAGATATTCTAGACCGATACCAGACAAGTTGGAAAAGGAAGGAGGAATTGGAAGAAAAAAAAAGAAAAGAACCAGGACGCACAAATGCCTTCGCTCAACCAAGACTTGGTCACGGTGACGCTGAAACGCGAGGGAGTCGAGGGAAGTCGACGCCTGCCCATTGCTCCACTTCTCCTCAGCTCTCACCCGTTCTTGTCAGTACTTGCTAGCAAAGTCTCTCTCCCTCTTATTTTTTTCGCCTTCCATGCAACGGTTTCTAGTACTTCGCCAGCTTAGTACCAAGGAATGAACCTATTCTCTCTTTTCCTTCTTTTATTTTTCTTTCCTTCGTTCCCCTCATTGAATGGAAGGCAGAAGCGGAGAGCTTGATGTGCGCTGACTCGGAATTCCGCGACTTCGGGAAAACGAAGACACCTGCGTGCGGGACGCGCTTTTTCAACTTTTACTGAACTTCCGACGTGAATGTTTTTCGCTATGTCGAAAAGGAATGGAAAAATGAAAACAAACTTGAACGCAAGACAGCTTGTCGATTTTTGAAATTTGAAAAAACTTGACGGAATATTCCCAAGTTCTCCCTGACTTGACTAAATGGGAAAACCGCTTTGGAAAGGTTTTACGGCCTTGGACGCGTCATCTAGCAGCCGTTACACGCCTCTCTGGAAAGCAGTGAATCAATCACTCGTACTGTACTTTCATCTCCCAATTCAACAACGAAACCGTATAATCAATCAATCGCTCCCAGGTGTCGAGAGAGTCTATAGTGAAGAACTGGGGTCATACAATTCCGAGAAATCCCGCGAATTCTCTCCTTTCTGTACTTAAACGGGCCTACATTAAGAAATATGCAGCATAATCACGGAATTCTTCTCGCTCGTCTGGTGGCGTTCGTGGGTCAAAAAAATCTAGGTCGGTCATATCAAGTCCCCAATTGGAAAATTATCATTTTATTTCCAAGCACTTCGCATTGAGACAAGAATTTTTTTTTTACTTTCAGCATCGTCAAGATTGTTCGCCGGGTGGACCAAAAGTATGTAGAGCATTGTAATAGACCGACTTTTGAGCTGCAAATGCAATATTTCCTGAACGATTTGAAATTCCAAATGAAACGGTTTACATTTCAGTTCGGGAAATTTACGAACACCTCTATAATATAGCGCTAAAGATGCCAAATTATGAATCAAAGACCCAAGTAACTGGGAAGAATAAAAAATGAACCGTGAACACGCAACTTCAGCTCAACGATAGCATTTCATTTAATGCGCGTGCTTTCGTTACATCCCAACGCAATTAAAACAAAAGCTAAAATTAAAGCAAACGCAAGATTACTGACTGAGTTTTAATCAAACGTGTTTCTTCGAAGTGGTAGCTCAAACCTTTCAGGAGATACCACAGTTCGAATTCGGTCCACCCACATGCATGGCGTATAACCACTCACCCCAGAGCTGGAATCCTCCGATGAAACGGCTTAGTCTCTTAATGTAGTACAGAACAAGTACTCTGAACCACCCGTGACAGTGAAAACGAGGCAAAATATTCCGACTGCTGAAACTTACAAATGAGACCGAGGACTTCCACGAGAACCGAGGAAGCAAGTTAGACAGCTGCTACAATAGAACGTCCATGACTCACGTTCTGACGCAAGTCACAACTCGTTGTTCTGTCAGGGTTATGCTCCCACTATTCAAGGGAAACTCAAAGAAATAAAAAAAGGAAGAAACGTATGTAGTTTTCTCTACACTTCCGAGGGCCTTATGCTGAAATAACCACGAGGAATTTTTCGCTGAAAAATTCAGAACCCGATAAACCACACAGGCATCATATTTCCAGAGAAGAACTGAAGTCCGAATTACAAGTACTGTATCAAGAAATAGGAAACGATCCGGAGAATCTTTCCGCCTGAATTAGACGGAGGTATTTTCAAAGAATGAATCTGTTTGTACAACAAAAGCAAGGCAATTATTTCGCTGTTCCAATGAGAACATTGCAATTATCGTTGAAAAATCTGACTGAATCAGCATCTGCGCTGGACGTTCTCATTAGCGCAAATCGATCAGGTTATCTCGCTTATCTTATTCATCACATTACGTCGGTCTACATTCCAGGGACGTACACGTGAACGATACGTGAATAGTTTCAAAATGGTGAAAAACATTTAAGTGAAAAAAGTAAACGTCATTTGGAAGTTAATTACACGTCAGGAGATAAGCAACAGAAAAAATCCTTAGATAGGAGAATCACTGGGCAGAAAATCAACCGAGCAATAATCAAGTGAGAAAAGCATTCAAGCAAATTTTCGTCATGGAAGATTATCACCCGAACTAAAATATGAACGGGTAGGAAAATAATTTTGGGAGAAATGCCAAGTCAAATTTTTGCGATGGAGTAACAAAATTGTTGGTTACCAAAATTTTATTTGGCTTCAAGTGGTTATTTGCAGAAACCTTGGAACATTGCTATGAAAACATTTTGTTTCGCCAAAAATAAAAATATTGAATTTTGTCTGTGCTTGCCTAACGCATCGAAAAATAAAACTCACAACAGCGATGCTTTTCATAATTTTCAGAAATTGCCTCACGCCTTTTAAATTTGTCAAGGCAATTTCATTAATTAAATGAAAACAGATCAGATCACGTAACTGAGCTTTCCATCATGGTTCAAAAGAGTTCACAAACATTTGCACTGGATGGCAGTGTAACAAAAATTTCTAAATATTGTTTTTTTTTGTGCGGAGATTTTCGCAAGGGTGCTTTTATTGCCAACATCAATCATTGGGTTCATCTCGTCTATCTTGACAACGCATCTCAAGTCAGCCAACTGAATTTTCATTTCACCTGCGCACTTGATGATAAAACCAGATTTTGGCACATTATCGAAGTGTTTCCCAACCCTGTTCTTGACAAACCAAAAGACATCATACTGCTAAGTTTAACATGACATTGACGAAACCCAGCAATAACAAAAAGACAGACTATGTGTATGATCGAAGCAAATACTAGTAAGTTAACGGAAGTATTGTACAGCACTGTAAAACAATTTCAGACTTCGAACAATACCTCGAATTAAGAAAAAAATTCTTCTCTCAGCGGTGCGCGGTTTTTTTCTTCTTTTTTTTTGCAAAGGTCAAGCGCTGCAAAAGCTCTTTAAAAATAAATGACAAGCTTCGAAACTCCCGTTTTAGGTCAAAGAGAGGCTTTGAAATTTTTAAAATTCGAACAATACATCGCATGTTTTTCATCTCGTCAAATCGGGTCGCGAAATGAAGTCTCCCACAAAAAGAAGATCGAAAAAAAGATGCAGCGAAAAAGGAAATAAAATAACTCGTTCAAGGCCAAAGCCGGCTTTGGCGTTTCGCCGTGCATAAATCACGCGCCGTCTGCTTTTTTATTTTTATTATTTCTCCATCTCACTTCTGAATACCGTATTTTTTCCCCGCACCCATATCGGGGTCTCTCTAGCCCCCCTTGCTCTGCCTCCCACAAGTACCGCGGGGAGAGACCCAGTACATCAAACGCATGCCTTGACGTCAGCGAAACGCGACGGTCATTAAGGATAAATGAACGAGAAAGAAACACAGTCCTTCTCTGTGCCCCTCTTCTTCTTTCTTTTTCTTTTTCCCCCACACCCCCCTCGCTTCTAGTCTGCTTCACTAGAACAGTCTGAGGGACTGGGATCGGGTTTCGCGGTAGTTTACGCCGATTTGGACGCTGCTTCCATCAGTCATGGGAAGCGGGTCGGTTCTTTTCTTACAGTACGCACACGAGGCTAAACGCAACCCGCTAAGCATGTACGTCTCGTACTTTCCTGCTCCAAGTACGTGTGAGACGTACTGTACTTCCGGTCAATGTTCACGACGGATTCCTTGCTTGAAATATTAAAGTACTCGAATTATGGCCAATTTAAAAACGCCTCGCGTCTGCTAAGCTGTTTTCGGGAACTCTAGAGTACTGCAGTGTACTGCGGAGCATAATAAATTTGGCTTCGTTCTACAAGAATTTTATTCCTAGATGAAATTTGTTTCTCGAACGAGCAAATATTATGATGACACTCAAGCAGCTGATTTGCAACCATCTTCAATTATTTTGATGATCTCCGTAGACAGAATACATATGCATAACATACTTTTTTTGCCGAGAGACCACAAAAAATGATCATCACGGCACATTTTATATCGTGTCACAATCAATACAAAATTTACGAACAATAATGATATGATTTGATTTGGTTAAAAAAATTAGGAAGACGGGAATTCCAATTTTTTACGGTAAAGTTAAAATCATCAGCATTGAAAGGCTTTCCTACTTTTCAGTTTGAACCAATGAACAAACATCTTCTGGTTCGTCCGAAATAATTTTCAAGTGCATGTCACCGAGAAGCAGAACACAATTATATGCCACAAGCTTCGTTCGGAGATGCGAGATTTGAGAAACAATTAATTCCATGTTTTTTATCTTGAATCTTTCCACAAAATAGGATTAATATATTTCCTTGACTACGACGTAATTCGTCAGGAGCATTATGAGAGCCACCTGACAAAATTTGTATGGCTATTTTTAATTGGTCGTATTCCCGGTAAACATGGTACTTCTGCGAACAAAAAATTTGTCCTCGGAACGGTACACAAATTTTCAGAATTTTTGCAGTATGCGTGAAGACTGACTCATGCAAAATTACACAAACTGTTCCACTCGATCGAACAGAGAAAAAATCGATCATGGAAACCATTAAAATGTATTGGGGCGAATTCAGTACAGGTTTCGAGACTGGTTTGCCTAAGTAAAAAAAAAAAAAAAGATGTAATACCATAGTAAGAGAGTACGTCGTCGAAAATTCAGACTGAATTTCAATAAATAAATCACAGAAAGAAGAAGGGTACAGAAAGAACCCCGATTCCATATCGAGCATGCCATATTTAAGCCAAGGAATAAAATCTGATTCGTCAAGTAGGATGAATAATCGCAAGCTGAAAACGTTAACTGAAAATGTTCAAGGTTCATCTTGTATGCTTTATTTTGTTATCTATTCGTTTCGCTGCAGTTGAAGCACTTCATAAGAGATAATATTGTAATTTGAGCGAAAAAAAACGGTCAAAATTATCGCTCTGTTACAAACTCGACTTTGTAAGCCTCCCTAATACGATTTTGATTTTTTTTTCAGGCACAAATCTATAAAAGGTCCACGCATCCAGTTTCTTTTTTTAATTTATCGAAAAGACCATTTCCGCTTTGAATGTAAAGATATTTTACAGGTGGAATATTCATGACATTACGAATCCGATACCCTGCTTCAAAGACTCGAGTTTTTTCCTCGTATCCTCGTTCATAATGCGAACGCCGTTGCATTCAAACGTTCCTTAACTAACCCTTTCTGGCACTAGATCGGCAAACTGAGACTTTTTTCGCTGTAAGATAAACACGGACGCAGTGGGTTCCGAAAATCGTTTCGAACGGGATCCACTCCTTTCCGCTGATTCATGTCAAAATCAACACAAAAACGATTCTCTCTAGCAGTTCACGCTTGTACGCGGGGATTAGGAAGTTTTTGGAACACCGGGCCGAAGTTTGCATTTTTAATGGAGTGGATAAGACCAAAACAGAAAACCCAGAATTTAGGAAACCGGTACAGTATATTTTATCCGATTCTCAACGCAAAGATCAAGCTGCGCAAGTTCTTTAAAAATAAAATACGTGCCTATTCAAGTTTAACTTCATTCGCATTTCCTACGAATACGTATCTAATAATAACTATTTGCCGTTTACAGATAAAAACAAGCCATTTCGTCCCTCCGATTATTTCTTTCTGAAAAATTCACACGACCTCCAGCTTCTTTTTTTTTTTAAAGCTGGACCTTCTACACATATTTTTTTAATCGCAAAGACCCCAGCGGTCTCCAAAGTCAAATGAATTTGAATTTAATTCAAAAAGAATTCCCACGAGGATAACAAATGCATTTTAAAAATCTGTTTAAACTTCGTTGAGGAAGATTGCAATTTTTTGCGAACTGAGTAGCGTTCACGGGTGCGTAAAAAGATAACTCATATCTTGAAATAAAAACCGAACGCTTGCTCATCCATAGTCCAATGAGTCACAAGCTACAATGAATTGAACGCATTTTTAGAGCCTTCGCACTCCAGGGACGAAAAATCATTCACACTTAATCACTCGACGCCAGTGCTAATTCTTTACTCTGTCTAATACACAAAAACCCGAGCTTTTCCACATTGAAATAAACAAAGAATGCCGACAAAGAAAAGTGTGCATGGTAAGCTTCATTGGGAGGCTTTGAACATGGATCGCTCGGCATTCAACAATTTGGTAACAACGTGACCAAGAAAAAAAAATTTCATCGAACTTATTGGTTTCGGTTTTCCAATGTCAATGTTCTTGAGGGGATTCCGCCGACGATCAATATTATACACAGGTTTTCTGTCAAGACAATTCGACGATAACATCTCAACAGGATGAAGAACGGCCGTTTTATTAACTTCTTAATCTATCCGCATCAATTTCAAAATAACTCATTATAATTCAATCTGGATATTGCGGGACTCCATTCTGGATATTCGCCATTATCGCCGAATATTACTTCGCCAAAATGGCATCAAAGACCCGTTTCAAAGCGACGGAAACAGTTTCAATGCGCATTCTTAGATATCGATCAACAGCATTTTCTCTGCAAATGATAATGAACTCTTCGGGTTCAAAGAAAAGGAACGCATTTTACCGAGTATTTTCCTGTTTTCACACAATTTCTTGGGTTGTAACTTCAAAATTTTCTGTCATTCACTGGAAGAATTATTCGAAAAAGCACTCCTATTTCCATTGATAAGATTTAGAATTTTCCGAGGCATCCGGGAAATCCAAGATTGCGCATCTTCTGGATTGAACAAGTTACGATTGTCGTTATTATATTCAAAATGAGAATTCGGAATAGGAAAAAAAATACCGTTCTTAGATCACGTCCAAAGAGTTCGAAAAATTCGCGAACGACAAAACGGCGATTCCATCCGTCCTTGCACTCAACGGTTTCGTACCACAGAACTTAGTCGAAGGGGAGGGCTACACACGAAAAACATGACAAAAAAATGAAACGTCGATCGAATGAAACGCGCGCAATGATCGTTGAATTTCGACCACGGAAACGCGGCAAAACATTTTTTTTCAAGTACACCCGTGTGTCATTGAGGTTCACTGAACCGCGACAAGGAGCCGAAGTCGTTAATACGTAGTACCGAAAACGCGGTTTCTCACGACGAACCCTCCCGAGATGGCCCACGCGGATATTCCCGGCACCGGAGCTCCAACGAGCTGTGACCGGCGTTGCTTCCACGCTCCGACACGGAACCAGACACTATTATGCACGCTTCTAGCGTCACTGCTATGCTTCCTTACAAGAGTATCTCAATCCAGGGCCTTTTTTCCAACCCTTTTTCTCCCCCGAGTGCACACATGACGATGTTAAAAGTACTGTACCACCAGGGCAAGTACCGTGCCTACGACTATACTGAGCCCTCATGACTTCGTATGTCTATAATGGTATACAGCACAGTATTTCCAACCACGTGCATAAATAGAAAAGATACCATGTTTTTGCATTTTCTTAGCCTACGTGAAAATTTTCGCGATCCATTCATCGGCTTGGTTTAACCCAAGATGAAAAAATATACTTTATGATTCAATACTCATTTTTAATACAAATATTCACACTTCTAGTATCATTCCTATGCTTCCTTAAGGGAAATACTGTAGTAACTAAATCCAGGGCTTTTTTCAGCCTATGAAGCATTTTTCCCCCAAGTGATCATTCGCGTGATCCATTCACCAACTTGGTTTAACGCAAGATTTTTAAAATATATTTTGACATTTAAAGCTGGTATGCACACTTTTACTGTCACGGCTATGCTTCCTAACGAGAGTATCTTAACCCAGGGCTTTTTTCATTTTTTTTCGTATTGCACTTACGACTAATTTAAAACCTACAACCAGGACAAGTATTGTACCTAAGTAATGTACCGACAGAGCTTTTGTGACTTCGTCGGTGTATACAAGTATATTTATAACCACGACTATGACTTGAATGTTGCATATTCAACCATATCTTCGAATTGGGCCTCTAATGCATTTTGTTTCTCCAAGTGATCATTCGCGTGATCCTTTGATCGGCTTGGTTTAACCTAAGATAAAGAAAAATGTTGTCAACACGTCCTTTCTTGAGCGATTAAGCATTTTTTAGCGTCATTGCCATCCTTCCTAACGGAGTATCTTAATACAGGGCATTTTCCAACCTTTCTCCGGGTACACTTACGACGATGTTAAAAGTACCACCAAGACAAGTAATGTACCAACAACTACGCAGAGCCTTCATGACTTCATCAGTCTATAAAGGTATATTTATAACCATTGTCCATAACTTGGAAAATACGCATTCAACCAACACTTCATATGAGACAATTGATGAATTTGTTTTCTAGGTGATCATACGCGCCGTAGAATTCTCAGCTTAGTTCAACTCAAGTCATATAAACATAAGCTGACATTCAATACTCGACTTTTTTACCATTAAAAATTCCACAAAAACAGACACTGTTAGGAACGCTTTTATCGTACCTGTTAAGCTTCCTCGAAAGTATTTTTCAACCTCTTTTCTTGAGTGCACCACTTTCAACAAACAACGATGTTGGATGTACCGGATGTAATTATCCATAGTATTCCACGACTTCAGGTGTATCCACAATCATCCACTTAGCTTGAAAGACACAAGCCGTATCCTCAAATTATCGACCAGTGAAGCATACTTTTCCACACGATCGATTATTCGCGCATTCCCTCTCTCGGCCGGGTTAAAAATGGTTCATGGATATGCACAGAAGTCTTGCATTCAATACAATTTGTTTATTTTTTTCAGGGAAAATTCCGCGGAAATAGGCGGTATAATGCACGCTTCCAACGTCAAACTTTTGTGCGGGTCCCTTGATCCACCGTTATTCATTTCCAGAGAGCGCCAATTTTAGATTAAAAAGCTTTAAAAAAGTATCGTCACTTATACAGGATTTTCTTTGGCCTCCTTTATTAGGCTATACAGTACAGTGCGAGTTGAGTTATAGTGTATTAAACAATATTTTTTCCACATCTGACCTCCCATGCAACATGTTTTGAATTGAAAAATCGCACTTACCCTCACTCAGTCGTGTTTAAACTTTAGTCATGGGCATAAAGGTCCACTTTCAACAGTCTTACTATTTCTCAAAAGAAAAAAAAATCCGCATGCCACCACGCAATGACATCACGTACCAAAAGTGGTATGCATGCCACAGGTTGAAAAGGCCTGCTTTAATTAATCGATTATGTTCTGCTCCGAGTCTCTGCGGTGATTCCATTTCGTCTCGGTATTCACGAGTGCACACGCGGAGAATTTGGAGAGTGGGGAACAATTTTTCGATGGATCATAATGTCTNAAGTGGTATGCATGCCACAGGTTGAAAAGGCCTGCTTTAATTAATCGATTATGTTCTGCTCCGAGTCTCTGCGGTGATTCCATTTCGTCTCGGTATTCACGAGTGCACACGCGGAGAATTTGGAGAGTGGGGAACAATTTTTCGATGGATCATAATGTCTGCATGCTTCACCCCCGCACGCAACAAATCTTTCCATAATCATCACAATGGGTCAGATTACTAGGTTAGCCTACCAAAGCGGCTTTTCTTTTCTTTATTTATTTTTTTTCATGTGCGACAGCTCACACACAGTTTGATTGCTACGATTTACGTGCGTTTAGGAATCACTTTTCAAAAATAAAAATGCCCTGTAAAATGTTACACTGGAGATACCTCTAGCGTAGGCCGCACCGCAGTCTCACTTAAAGAGACCTGTAATCAGGATAATGTAATATTCCAGACAAACTCACTTCCCACCGAGAGCACGTAACTTAACACACCACTTATGCGAGGTTTACATCACTGCTAGTATAATTTTTTCATCATGCACATTTTTTTATAGTTTCAATCTTTCAACTAAAACAATTTCAAGGGGTTTTCCGAGTATATTCTGCATTTTTCGAAACATCTTCCTTTCGCGACTTATACGGATGTGAATACGGTATTTTTACGGTCTACCAATTCTGTTACTCGCAACACTTTTAAAATTTGAAAATTTGACTAAGCAAATTGTCGTGTCGGCCAATCAATGCGATGAATCGCAGGCAATTTGCTTCAATCACACTCATTTCAATTGCGGCAATGTACACGCTTTTCCACTATTTACGCCCTTGAACTCATTCAATGAATACAGAATTAATCTTGATACACGTGAGTGTGCAAAGTATGAGCTGAAACTCAGCGAAATTATGCACCGTATTTCTCATGATTTATCATCGGACTTGGCCTGGCCTCCGACAAGACTGAAAATTTTCTTCAAAATCAAAATGTATGAACACAGAAAACCCTGTTTTCACTGACAATGCCACGGAAGGAAGTGACTCGCAAAATCTGAAAACGTTGCGTAGCGTTGTTCGAATCAAATATAATCGGGTATTTTATTAGGCTAATTGAAGAATTGTATTCGCATTGGAACAATCATGATTTAAAAAAAAACGAAGTGCACCGTCGATTTTTTTCAAACACAACAGACGTCCTCTCTCCACGGAAGTTGGGGAGAAACTGACACAGAGAAAAGCAGTACTGAACTGACTCCTTCCACCTCATGAAACACACACACACATACACACACACACCATGTTCCCCATTCTGGGCCATGCGGACTGCTGAACTCCGGTTCCCTCCCCTCGGTTCCTGGTCCCCCAACCTTAAAACCCTTTACCGCAAATTGAGAAGAGTTTTGTTTGCCAAGCCTCGGCAATAAACCACAGGCAAGCCTGTGTCTTGTATTACCGGCAGCAAGGAAGGCAGGAAGAAGTGGGGGGGAGAGAAAGGTATCTGGGGTATAGTTTCATGTGACCCATACGGTACTTGTGGGGACCCAGTAATGACAGGAACCAAAGCAATGGAACCCGAAGTTCATTTTTATTTGCTTTTCCATTTTTTGTTCAAATTGAAAGCCAATACAAATTTATTAATGGTTCCTTACTCTAAGTAGCCATCGCCGAATTTTATGTCCTCACATTGGTGAGCAAAAAGTGACGCATTGTAGAATTAGTTCAAGATGAATACATACAAAAGTATCACAAACACGCAAAAGCGCCAAGTGGAAGTAACACAAAACTTCCCATGAAGAATACAGTCAAACCTTAATTTAGCGCCTCCATTTGTCCTGGCACATTTTGTTGCAGTAAGCAAGGGTGGCACTAAATTGACGGTTTTGTACGAGAGGGAGGTTCAGTTAAGGGTTTCCTTTGCAGGAAAAATAAGCTTGTTGATGGAATAGTTCGGCCAGACAGTCTGATTTATAAGAGAAAAAGCCTTGAGCAATAATATGAAGCTCCAATGTACCATTTCATGTTGCATTTCAAAATATTCATCAAGGCAGAATACTTGCACACGGTATTACATTTTTAAACGGATGCCTGAAGTGGAAGAGCAGAGCTGTTCCTCAAGATTCTTTGTGCATTCAAGTTTTACATCAAGTGCCTTCATGAAGGAGACATCAGCAATGTTCTCAAGCAAGCTTCCAATTTTTTTAATTTATGATGAAGGAAGGTGTCATTCAAGAAAACAGTTTTTGAACAATGCACAGGTAAAAGCAAAAATTAAATTTATAAAATAATCCTGAGTTTTATCACTTTTATGTGAGTGTGGGAATGTGCTTCTGAGTTATAGCTCCATGATTTCTTCAGAAAAATGCATTGATTTCCTCAATTTTGCCCCGATTTTGAAACGTGACGAAGATTACTTTTGCGGCACTAAGTGAGTTGGCACTAGATTAAAGTGTCCCTCAAGAAGATAATGGAGGGAGATCTGCGCCAGAGAAATTTGTGGCACTATGCAAGGGTGGCTACTAAATCGAGGGTTGACTATAATATCGAAAATAGATTATTTTTAAATTCCTGGTGCATGCTATGAAGAAAATACTCCAGGGTTTTTACCACGTGGAACCACGTTCCTTGTCATTCTAAAATTCGATTATCATTGACTCAGGCAAAATCTGAGCCAGTTTTGATGCGTCACGGTTCGTGAAGTTGCAGATGATTTGAACAGCCCTCATGCAAGGAAATCTTTTACCACAAATTACAAACCTGTGGCTTGTATTACTAGCAGCAAGGCATGTCGGAATACGGAGGAGGGGGGAGAATGTGTATGTGGGGTATAGTTTCATGTGACCCGTACTGTACTTGTGGGGTCCCAGTAATGACAGGCACCAAAGCAAGGGAACCCGGAGAGTTCAGCAGTCTGCCCTGCCCAGAAATGCCAACATTATGGAAGCGTTCCATGCAGTGGAAGAAGTCAGTTGAGCATTGATTTTCCATGTGTCAATTTATTTTGAACTTCAGCAGAGAGCTGACATCTGTTACTGTGTTTACGACATTTCCTTCAAGTCGCTATACAGTATATCCTTGCCTTCAAGTCTTCCAGAGGATAGGCCTTGATGAGGCAAGAACCCACTGAATTGAGGAAGATTTCAGGTAGTCCTGATTGAATAGGACATAAAATATGGTAAGTTGAAGAAACCTGTATCTCACCTGGAAAACATGAACATTATCTTCAGACATCAAGTGGCTGAAAGCAGTAACAGGTATTTGCAACACATTGCCATTGCAGATCAGAGTAAGTTAACACGATACAGTGTGACCACATTAAACCAACTACATGTACTTCATAAAATTAACAAACTCAATTGGAATTACCACTAAGTTCACAAGAAAAGCGATGAAATGAGAAAAAATGAGGGTGATTGTTGCATGAAGGTATTGTACACAATATAAAACAAACTAAGAAGTTTAGGTGCAACTCCAACTCAATTCCTATGAAAATGTTGATCCCATTTTAACAGAATATTTCTTATTTAAAAAATCCATTGAATTCCGGCATTTGTCAAAGTTCGAATTTTAGTTTACCTTTTATCGAAGATTTGAAATTCTTTATGGATTTGCACATTACTAAAGTTAAGCTACTTTCCTCTTATTTCGCTGAGCTTAACTTTATGACATGTCATGACATAAAACAATGAGTACGTCTAATATGATGACATTTGGATTACGTCTAACTGGAGCTGAGGCAACATTGTTGTAAGTAAACCAAAAATAAAGAAAAATTCAGTCTAGAATCAAGATTTTCCCTTTCTAGAATGAGAAATACAGTTTCATGAAAGGTCGGTTCGAAATTGACCTTTCCCAGTTGCTTCTGAAATCCATCCAGACAGAACAGAATTTGGGAATACGGTTCCTCAATATTTGTGGGAAGAATAGGACAGAAAAAATGTCTCTAACCACTATAGATTTTGTGGTCTACATTCGAAAAATATTTTCGAGAACGCGAATATTCAATGACTGCGATTGAAAAGCAACGAAGTACTCTGATTTTCTGAAATTCGAGAATAATTTTGTGCCTAGATAATGATGGCAAGTGCCGTTCGTTCAAGAATGATTTGCAGATTCTACCATGATTCACCAGAACGTTCCCAAAGCATAACCAGAGGGGGTAGAGGGTACTATTTTTCTAGCCCACAGAAATAATTTGTCACCTTGTCTGAGCATCCCGATAGCAACAAACAGGTCCCGAGGATAACGAGGACTGGTACATTTCACATCGTGCAGAACTACACAAATTTCAAAGTTGAGACCGAATATCTTCATTGCTAGCTTCGCCTTGGAAAATAGCACGATGGATTCCACGGTTTCTATTGGCACCCCGACAAAGCGTAGCAGACTTCCAGCATAGCTTGGACTAGTCAGACCAGTACCCCACGATATCCATTGGACACATACACGCACGCGAATCTGACAGAACGCAAGTTCATGACTAATTCAAACAGGGCGAGACACGTAATTGACATGACATACGCAATCCATAAAGTCTGACCTCGATGTCTGATGCGCTAGAGATCGATAGACGTAACTGACAAAAATCTACACATGGTAAACAGCGAGTATAACATATCAATGGACTGAAGACATTCCTCAAACTTACGTTAGAGATCCACGTCGGCTATACAAACAAAAACCACGTCAAAGACATTCCCAGGCATGAGACAACTTAATGCCGTGTTGATTAAAATTCTTCGAATCCCGTAGCGATACTAGCACAAAGAGCATCCTTCAAACCCGGAGATGTGATTTCAGACACAAATAGAAGTCAGCGACCAGTTCTAGAAATGATACTGTACTTATTCGACAACGAAAATGAATCAGCTATGGTTAGAACAAGATTCTGGTTCCTTCTCACATGAAGAGAATGACGATGGAAGGGTTCATACTAAAACTGATCAGGAAATTACGTACGCCTCGAAAAGTCAAGATTCCACAAAGAATTCCTACAATAATCTTCAACTACAGTCATTCTTAAGAAGCGAGTTGCTTTCCAGAACATTACTGCAGTTTCTGTCGATCTAAGGCATCAAGTTCACGAGTAAAAATGAGTCTTCGTCAACCCACCCTCTGCCCTCAAATGTGCCTTCATATACGAAGGCCCTGATCGAAATATATCAGAACAGGAAACCCCTTTCCCAAATTTTACAAAATGTAAAAAGGCCCAGCACTTTCTTTTACAGGAGGGTGAAAATAAATGTTTCGCCACACGGTTGTCTTGGGTTCAAGATCCGCGTTTTCATGTGACGCATTCAATCAATGGATAAACATCAGAAACTCGCCATTAGGCGGCACAAATGATTATTCTTCCTCATCCTGGCGATTGTAAAATGTACCATAAAATCCAACCGTAGCAGCAAGCAGATATATGACAAGAATATTTACTCACCTGAATGTGCTTCGAGGCTCCAGGCGCGTTCTCCATCACCTAATGTATAAAAACAAATATTCTGCCGAGGCACTTACGCATATCCCCCAGAAAAAAAAAGGTTAATGCACCAAATCACTGCTCCATTCCCAAAGTAACGCGCCTACGAGATCAAACAGCGCCGACGACACTTAGTACACAATGCGCAGGCAAACTTGCTAATCAGAGCCCCTAAATAAGCCAGGAGAGGTGCGATTAATCAAGCCCTATGTGCAACCGGATCGAGGAATTAAAAGACAAACAAGACATCTTCAAATACAGGTTCTTTTTTTCCTTTTCCGTCGCATCAGCATCACTGTGGCATCCCGCCGAGCTCGGGAAACGCGAACGAAAAACTTTCTTCTAACAGCACTATGTTCAGGAAGACAAAGACATTTCAACTGTCGATACGTCATTCTGCAGCGCGCAACTCGCGTTAGAAAAATCGAAAATAGTCTGTTCAAGTGTCAATATTTCACAACTCACAGCAATAATTTGTCACACTCAATGTCAACGCAAAATCAAAGACTTCCGCTTCGACCTGACGGGAGTAGTGGAAAACGCTTTTTCTACAGCAATACGCGGTGAAAATGGTGACCCTAAAATTCCGCTTGATGAGGCAGGCGAGGATAAAGCTCGGACTGATCCGGAACTTGCAATTGACAAAGACGTCCGGACGACACCTCTGTTTCGTGCCCTGTTAATTCATCAAGATAAGAGCATGAAAACCCAAAATTGGAGTCATAAACGGAGCGAAAAAACGAAAATCTGAAGAAATAACCGGGAGAAGATATCTAAAAGGAACAATCGTAATATTAAGCGTCGGAAAGCTCCGATCAAGTTTTCAGAAATCTTCTGAACGACCAATTTTTACAACCGAAGAAGTAACTACGATGTTCCATGCCAACCCCTTCTCCGAAAGAAGCCTTTGAACAGTTCAGGAAGCATGAATCAAGAGTACAATCAGATCAGGGAATGTGCACAATAATCAAGGGGAATAAATCCAATCGTCAGCCCGCTAAAAAAGCACTTGCGAATAAGAGTTCACACGACAATATAATTTCCTTGCATAGCTGCACTTTTAAATCCAGCGGAACCTATAAAAATTTAACTCGATCTTTTCTCTGGAATTTGAGCAAACAAAAATAATTTCCGTTTAACGAGATTCTTGTAACTACGCAACAAGAATTCTTTGACGTGATACCCCCTTCATTGAGAACCTGTACTGCACAACGCGAATATACTGTACTAGAAAATAGATACTGTACTCCAATCTGGCAGCATGCAAAATGTCTTGCTTTCGACAAAATCTCAAATTCAGACCAAAGAAAGCAGTAGAAATAAGTTGACCAGTATTTCTATTCTGAATAATCTGATTGGCTAAGAGTAATAAAAAACAATACATACTTCTCGTCTTCAAATTTCAAGTCATTTTTCTTACCCAGGAGAATTGAAACATAATTCATCCTCATCAAGAAAAAAGCATTGGAAAATCTCGCACTAAAGCGCCTCATTTCGGCGAAAACGCGGTACAATAAATTTGATGAAATTGAAGTCTCTCACCTTCTTTCGATTTCAGACATCGTGAACTTCGTCAAGATCCTCAGAAACCAATCAAAAACGTAAGGGTATTCTTCACTATGAATGTCGTTCAAGTAATCGCAGTCATCCAAGGCTAAAAATACTTGGGCGTCTTCTTGCGTAAACTCTTCGTAGCCAATAAAGTAACTTGGTCTCTCCCGCCGCCAATCTTCATCGCTTGGGGACCCGGGTGCCGTAGAAAAAGAATCACATTCTTCCGGAAGCGCATCGTCCTCTTCATCACATATTTCCAAGTCTTGCGAAAAGCTTATGGAGAAGCTCCCAGAAACAGTATTGTCGTCAACGATCTCTTCGTCTGAATTTTCGCAATAATCTAATCTCAATTCCGCCATTCTGCCGCATAGCGATGTTATTGGTGTGACAGGAGAAGAATCAGGCGGAACAGGGTTTGCTGGACGTTCATAAGGGGAGGACGGCAAACTTCCGAACACAATTTTTGAGCGCTTCACAGGTGGTTTGGGAGGAGTTTTTAGTATAAACTCTTCCAACTTTTTATCTTTCATGTCCTCGCAAATCCGAGAAAGGAATTCATCCAGTTTCTTCAATCCCCGAGAACTAGCTATGTCGAGGAAGTCATCGAGGAAATCCCATCGTTCGGACCACAAAACACGATATTGCCTACGGAACAAAAGTTGGGGAATTGTATCGATCAAGGTGACGTAAAATCAATCGCATTTCGAAGCATGAAATCTACCTTAAATTGGGCGCCTATCTTATTCTAGCATCTACCATCAGACATTGTGCAACGAAACAACAAAATGAGATACGTCCACGGAAAGCACCTTGCCAAAATCACAATTACTGGTATTTACCCACTTTCGTTGACTTTTTTCATTGCATTCTTAGATTCCACTCTAAATAAAAACCTATTTCAATAACAGTTCTCGACAACAATCGAACAAGAAGGAAAAAAGTTTAGAAGAAAAAAAAGCATCATATTTAACCCCTGAATCCACAGGAAAATGGTTCATTGAATTTCAAGTATTGTAGATAGAATGCTGATAGAATTCACACACACAGAATGCCCACTGGCGGATTCAAATAATGAATGATTCTCGTCTTTGCCAACTTTCACGCTATTCTGGAGAAGGGTAAAAATGTTGAATAGCAGCACGAAACAAGTCTTCCGAATGTTTCTGTAGATTTCGTAGTACAGTGCCTTCAGTCAATCGTGCAGGTACACAACACATATTTTTGGAAGATGAAACATTGAAGCATAAATTATGTCTTTTTGCTCCAACATCTGATTATTGCAGTACACACCTGCACAGTTTTCTTCCAATCCGCTCCGCGCCTTTCTCATAATCACTCAACTTGACATTAAGCCCCGGGGCAGAATGAAGTGCTTTCAAGCTTTTTGGGATACTTTCGTTGCCAGCCTTCCACGTATGCATGAAATTCGGAAGTAAATCGCATGGCACTGGACCGGCAATTGCTCGTAAATGCCCACCATCAAAGGTTTCACACGCATCAGACACATTGGTTTCATCTTGCAAAACTATTTGAGGGCCTTGTTGTGATTCAAAACACAAGACGACCCCCGAGCCAAGTAACTGAAACAGCCGCTCTTTCTCCCACTCCGCCAGATTGTCGGGTATCAAATCAAATGGTAGCTTGTCGTCGGCGTTTTTCTCGAAGCGTCTGCATTCTGGGACAGCAACAAGCATCTCCACACATCGCACACAACCTGCCATGTTCCGAACAAATTTAAATCAAGCATTTTTAGAGCTGCGTCTTCATCGATTTTCCCACAACGAATCGTAAATTGATGCAAGTCACATTCTTCCGCAAAGGACTGTTAGCACGACTATATTCTGACAAAAACGGGAACTTGAATAATCCAGATATAATTCGAACCTGCGGCAACTGCACAGTGCAACGGAGTGTTGCACTTTTTTTTCTCCCTATTTTTCAAATACAGGTCAGCAAGATGATTTGCTTTGAACGCCAAATCCTCCTCTGATTCCATGGGATAGGCTAGTTTCAAAAATGCCGAATCTTTAATGGTTTCGAGCAGGAGGGAAATCATTTCGGGACGCCTGGCATACGCCGCAACGTGAAGTCCGTTCCTCCGCCAATTTCCTGGAACAGTAAAACGCGGTTCACAAATCCGAACAGCGCTCAATACAGTACAGTAATTCAACGAAAGCTACCTTCACGAAGAATCGTCGGACAGTCCCCATTTGCAATAAGGTACCTCGGGTTTGACCAAACCTTATCTTTGAATTTCCGTACATCGTTTTGTTCAATTATCATGCGAAATTCTGTGGACATTGATAAAAGGTGCTTCATTACGCTGCGATCCTGACCAATGCTTGAACGCACCTGAGAGCATTGAGACGGTGACGGACGGAAATGCGGCAATTGCGACTTCCGGAGCAGGACTTGATTCTGACGGAAACCTCTTCTCTCGATTAGGGGTATCAACCGAGCTAACATGGTCGATTTCATCAACACTGGTACAAATCCTGAAACGCGCACCGGGAGTCTTCTTAGCTTCTTTAACGGCTTCCAGTTGAGAATCGAATGTCTGTGATTGCCGATGCGGAGTGGACGAATCCTCCGGAAACACAACAACAAAATATTTTTTCTCCTCTTTCATGCTGAATGCATGCACTAACGAACTTCAATTGAATAACATCTGAAACCCGAAATAAGAAAACAATCTATCAAATATCAGCCTTTCTGAACGGCTTCTCCCGATTCAACAGCACTTCGCCGAATTGTTGAAGTATCTTTCGCGAACCTCCGGAATACAGTAGTTCCTCACGTTTGGATTCACATTATGTTAATCATTTTTCGTGTCTCACGTCGATCTATACATCAGTTCCCCAACTGATGTGCTACTGCACAGTAAGGGATCCCCTATCGGGACCCTTAACTACGACATCTAGCCTCCTCCTTGGAAACCTCATGAACCCTTCAGAGCTCCCACCCAGGCGTTGCCAAGCTGTAGATGCTTATCACGATCAGTGGAGACGAGCGCGAAGCGGCAGAATTAAAGACTCATTCGGTTATTGACTTCTGACCTGAAAGCATTGTTTTGAGCTTTGACTGTTATATTGTTTGTTTCTGTTCTTTGAGTTTGTGCTGTGTGGAATTCTCGAGTATCTGGAGTTGGATTAAACCTCTGGACTAAGTGACGTTAACCGAGGACTACTTTATTCACGATCTTATTGCACTTAAGGTGTCCCCGGGAAACTTACATATCGCCACTCCTGAGTGGCCATTTTTTTTACCTCTGCTGCCCTCTCTTTTCGCCGAGTTAAGTTCTGTAGCAGTCTTAAACGCTGTTACAATATTCGGGATTCCGCAAAAACTTACTTTGGGGGCGGTTAGGTCCGATTAGGTTAGGTGAGGTTATGTCAGTTAAAAGATATTTTAAACTAACATAACTTGACTGAGTATGCTGTGCCGTCTACATGGACATGTGTTTAAATATCGCGGTGTGAACATCATCCGTCGGCGGGTATTATTGAAGCATCTAAATTTCAGGCTTTCTAAAATGTTAGACTTTTCAAACAGATGTCACTGCCCTCATGACTTCTTCTCGCTATAGCTATGTGGTATTTCGTCATCTTGGGCGGCCCCACCGCTAACAGCAGCGGGATGCCATCAGTTCTGGGGCACTTATGTCGTAAGCCATAGGCGATCGCTGCTGTGACCGATTATATTCGTGATCACACAAAGAAACGGTCAATGGCTTTAAACTCAGCATAATTATAGCTGCATGGTACTGCGCAGAGCTTAACGTCCACTTTTTCAGATATTTACTGTACTGCATGATTATACAGTACCGTGATCACCCCTAAATTGCCGCATACAGTATGTGGATGAGCAAGGAAGATATGACGATGCAATTTTGTGATGAAACCAGAGGAGGACGTTGAACAGAAAGAACTACGTACAAAACAATACTTTGACAGCCCTGTGTTTCGACGAGCAGTCGTGGCCGAGTGGTTAAGGCGTCTGACTAGAAATCAGATTCCCTCTGGGAGCGTAGGTTCGAGTCCTACCGACTGCGGTATACTTTTGCTTCACGTTGAACAGTATTGTACATCTTCAGCAGGTAGCATTCAATATCAACAAATGCTGGACTGTACAGTATTCGATGTTCTACTAATATTAGCGAAATATTCGCAAAAATGTACCCGTTTTGGCTTAGTGCGTGATTGAATTCTATATATGATCCGAGTCTTTAAATGTGGGATTATTTTTAGAACGGAGATTAAAACACAGTTTTTCCATCGCGAAGTGTAAAATCTGGCAATAGTACCGTTTGAGCTTGCAAAATGCAAGTGTTTGCTCATAAGAATGAACTAACGAACACATTTGAACAAAAAATACCTAATGTAAATTACATGTGTAAGCAAATTTTGGCGCCGTTTTCGACAGTTGCACTTGTTTATACAGTATTAAGGATTGCGTCATCCGTTTCCTGTTGTAAATATTTTATGGGACTATTAAGTATACATGTCAGAATAAATACAGTTACTTTTGAAGCTAGTTTGGGGGTGTAAATCTTTCAAAAATTGTAAGCCAAATTTTTTTTAGAAGTACTTGCTGCTGCCGGCTGTTCGTGTTAATATAAGTACAGTATTATAGAAGAACCCTTTGGACTTTTTCGACCTCATGAGGAATACACGCTTGTATCTTCAGCTCAGAAAATAGTGAAACACACCCCTTCCGACTGTTTTCGATTTTTCTTTTGAACAATGCTTACTAATTATCGTAGAGTGTGTATCTTTTCTGAAATGATTTTGCTTTGTTATCTGCTTTTTTCTCTTGTTTCCATTTGGTAAACAATCCTTTGTCGATGAAAACATTTTGGAAGGTTTTCTCAAATTTATTGCTTTCACAAATTATTTTCCTTTCAACAACATGGTCAACAGCAGAATCACAACAAATAAGTCTTTTTGAAAAAGACGTTGTGCAACCAAAGTATTCCAACTTATAAATATATTTTGAAAATAAAATTTCTTTTTTTATAAAAGTCCGAGAATGAAAATGACTCGTTCTGATCATCTTCTATGCTGCTGCACTTACTTTGCTAATTTTGAATGTAAAAATTCTATCTCTGTTACGTCAGCTAATTTAATAAGATGTTTTCAAGGTTTTTAAGGCTGCATCTTCAAAAATTAATGCCAACTAATATAGACCCTTCCTTGTGTCTAATTTTTTTCGAAATTACGGTGGTTTGGAAGATTTGTCTTCAAAGGGTTAAATTCCATTTGAGGATTCATTCTGAAAAAGTATTTTTATCAAATCTTTTACCAAATGTTCAAGTAAAAAGCATTCTATTCATTCATGCATATGACGGAGGGACCTAAAAACTGCTGCATATTTGTAATTGTATAAGCAATAATTTGTTATTTCAAGAGTTTTGTGACAATATTCTACTACTGTACTGTATATAACCACAAATTAGACAACTGCTCCATGATGGCTGCATGGATTGACATTTATGACGGAGATATGCTGGGAAATTTGCTTCTATATGTTCATGACAAATAATGATTAGTAATTATTTCTGACGGCTTATAGTGAGCCTCATTAGGAATTCGTATCCGAAAAAATTTTCTTTTACTTTCTTTAACATTTCACCAACAAACAATCAAGATGAATAGGTTATTATTTCTTTTATCAGCAGAAAGTTCAGTCTTGGGTGTTCTCTCTGCAGAAAACCAAGATGATTTCAGCACCGATGTTGTAAAGGCGGGTACATAGCACTTCCTACCGTTTTATTCCCGTTACCCGGCTATCGCGTGGCATATTGAAATTAGACTGAAACTTGTCCCCCAAGGCCCTTTGACAATAAGGTTGGTCACACATTCCTGGGATCTTTCTTGCGCTTCCCTTGCCACCAGCAGTCGGTTGACCCGCGGGATCCGAATCGACAAGCCGAAAAGGTGCAGCACTTGTGGGTCGTGGGCGAGAGAATTTTCCCTGGGACCCGAGAAACTCCCCGTCAGTGCGAGGCGCTGACTCTCTGGGGTCGGGCCGGAGAAAACCCGCGTCCGCAGCAGTGTGTGTGTATATATTTACAACATACATATACACCAGAGAACCCATCATGTTTATTGCATTTTTTTTGGAGTGCCCGTTTCGGCGGGTTTCATTATATGGAATGAGTTATCCATTTTCCCTCGAATTACAGTATACTGTAGTGTAGTTGGTTCCTCTGTTGAAAAGCGCGAAATTGAAAAGGGAAAACAACATCGTTTTCTTTGATGTGAGAAAAGCGGTGCAACTTCGTATACTGTATATACGGCGTCCGAGTTCAGCTACGCCCGGCGAAACTTGGAAATTACTTTACTTGAAAGGTGGAGGAAGAATGCGATGAAAAGTTTCTGATGCAAAAGGAATTTGGTATTAATGCCTAGAATTGTAGGATCCTGACGTCCTAAAAATATAATCATTGCGCAATAAATCCTTCAAACAATGCCAGAAACATTATTCGCAGGTACCTTCTGTAGCATACGCTGCTTAAAAAAAAATATAACCATGGTTAGTGGAATTTCTTTTTAAACACGAAAATTCTGTGATGCATAACACTTTTTTCTGGTTTCATATAGGGAACCCTTTATAAATGCCCATGAATATGTTATATGCTACAGTATCTGAAGGGAATTTTTTTAGCAAAAGATATTTTTAAATGTTATGCTTCTTCACAGATTAGACGAAATTCAACTTTCCGACAGCAATGGTGGGTTTCATACAAATTTGAATTTTCAAATCGCACCGAAATGTTGCAATTCATTCCATATCGCAGCATGTACAATACTTTTGAATGAAATAATTCATGAATTGAACGCGTTGAAGAAAAAGAACGTAAAATATTTTTCTGAGGCATTTTAGACCTTACGTTGTTTGGATGTTCCGACGATTTTTTTTTAATTTCATGGGAATAAAATAGCTGACAGGGTCTTAGCTTTATCCTTTTTTCGGCTTTCATTTCTCGCACAAGTTTCAAATTATCCACTTCCGAAGGCGAACATGGTTCCATCTGAAATGAAATGAAAGTAGAAACTTCGAAAAGCGAAGTGACTTGGAGTATTCCTTGCTGGCTTGTTCCTTTTGAGAAGACTGACAGCGAATTAGAGTACGATAAGTCCGCCTGCAGAACTTGCTTTACACTCGAAAAGTTTCTACGTATCGAAGACGTTGTCCTCCTAGAGGGTCGAATGCTGGAGAAAGGAATTGTTTTTTAAGGGTTTACAATTTGTTTTGACTTGCCGCCCCGTCAGGGGGATTATTTTGCAGTATTTCGAGGCGCGTCCCGAGACGCGCCGATTGAGTTTCAAAAAACTTGTTTCCCTTTTCAGGGATTTTCATGACTGTTGTCAAAGTCGGCGGGAAAAATTCCGCACAACTTTGAAAAGCGGAGTGACGACCTCATAAGGAACGACCGAACAAGGAAAACTCTTCTGACTGTCGCTTAATCTCATGCTATTCAGGCGGACGTCTTGAACGAAATGTGAGCTTTTCAAAGATGCATAGCTTCTGCAACAGGAGGATCGGTTGCCAATTCCACTAATTCACCAACAAGATGAATGACAAGTCCGGAAGACGGGCGATGCTGGAGGAAAATAGCTTGCGGTTCTTATTGTACTCATACAGTATTTCCTCACATTCCAAGCAAGCTCAATGGATTAGAAATGTGGAACAATTGAAAGCGGAATATATTTTAAAAGTCTTTCGATTCTTTAAAAAGTCTATGATGGGGTTCGAGAAAGGTACCGTTTTTTTGCGTGGCCCGGGTCACGTGTTGCTCGCATCATGCATGACCCGTGATTTCTTCTTCGCCCCGAATGATTTCTTCTGGGTCTGCTTCTTGAGGGGATATGAAAGGAATCGACGATCGTGCAGCAGGAAGAGGTTTATAAAATTTTCACACCGAGGGTCTCGCCGCGAATTCAATCCATGACCTAATCGATGTCACGTGAAGGAACTGCGCCATTGTTTCGTGTCCTGAATTGCTGTTGGAATTTGCAAGAAACGTTTTTCTGAAGTTGCGTTGAGCGGGTATTTGGCGATTGAAAATTTTATTTTTGAAGTTTTCAGAACAACCCTCATCATCTGAAATACGGACCAACAGTGTATTTGATATAAATTCGTTGGAATTTAGAGTCTACCACACTCATAAAAACAGAAGTGTGGGCCTACATACAATGTAATTTCAAATCAAATCTCCTTTTATTTTCCAGAAATGAAGTGAACAATAAATTTGATCTGCTTTATTTTGTTGAATATGGCATGCACATTCGTGCAACATATTGAGATCACCTTTATGAGCACACGACTGTTTTCAAACGCAGGAATTACAATTTCGACATCATAAAAAAACAGATATGCAAAACAAACTTTTTAGGGCAAGGAAATGACGGCAGTTTGAATCTTGTTGCTTCCCAAGATTCTCGGGAACGTTAGTAGTATATCATAATACAATATCTCAAATATTTTCAATTGGATTTTTATTTATTTTCAATTTTTATCCTTCAGAATATTTGTTTCTCCAGATGAGAGCACGTGGCCATTCCACGTGACGATCAAGAGTATATTTTCGAATAAAGAAACCATTTCAAAGATTTTGTTCAGCATCCCTGCGAAGATTTACAGAGCGCAAGTAAGGCTTTATTGCACCTGTACATATTTTCAGCAGTATCATTGAAATCGATCATTTGAATGGGTGTCCAGGATGATTTTCTACAAATAATCGGGTTCAAATCATTCAAACTCAATTATTTCAGATTATGAACCAAGAGGAGTTGAATCAGGACTCAAAAACAAGTTCAATCTGATTTTTCACCTTTTAAATGAGCGACAAAATTTTCTTCCACCTGGTTCACATCAGGATACTCAGACTGAGTGTACAATATTTGAAAAATATCAATGAACAACGGGAAGAATTCCTGGAAATAAGGTTAAAGAAACACGCATTGATGTCCGGATGTCATTATAATTTTCAGTATAATGATTCGCCTTTGAAAATTATGCGCAACATCTAATTCATCCACACTTTATCACGAAAGAGGATGCTAAATATGTTTTACAAACAACACGAGTAAACCTCAAACTGTGTCCTTTTATTGATCAAACATCACCCTCTATAAAATTTAAAGTTTCTGGAAGGCTCCTCGTGGCTGGATTCGTGACTGCTGGAGTGGGCTCATAAATTTTTGATCAAAACCCGTGGATTTTCTTTTTCAGCCAAGCGGGGTACCTGAAGAGATACTGTCTTGTGGAAGGGTATCTTATTCAAATTTCCTTGTAATTTTCTTCTATGCTCGTTTTATCGAGCATTATTTTTCTCGTCACTTGTCATTTGCGACTTCGTAAGTAGTATGAATGGTGCCCGTAAAGCAGCTATATACAAGCTCCTTATACGTATTCGCTCTACTACAGTATTTCTGGGTGCAGAAAATTTCCGCGTGCAGGTATGCAATTTCCTCGGTGCTCATGACTCCTTTCCTTTATTCCTTCCAATTCTTTTTGTTCCGTCGCGTTATTCATCGGTGTTTTCTGCTGCTCATACATCTTTCGTCGTGGAATTTATCTCTTATTTTTTTGCACGAGTTTTTTTCCCCTTCGTGCCATCTTAGAATGATGCGCGTGGAGAAATGTGCGTGACATTCCAATAGTGCATGAGAACCCGAGTTCGTCGTCATTTCACTGCATTAGTAAGTTTCCATATAGGTTGATTAAAGTCTGTCTGCCGGTCGTCTGCGCAAATTTTCAGAATACAACTCGTGTTCCTTTGGGAAATTATGGGAATATCGCGAGGCAAGTCAATCCGGGGTTTTATATTACTCGCTCAAATGTAATTTGAAGATGATCCGAGGATTTCACTTCTTTTTCGAGCTACTTTTGCAATATTCTTCACTGTTCTATGATCTTCAGGAGGCGCTTTGCGCTCGTTGTTAGCATATTATATAGGCTTGCATGATGATCGTAAGCTTCATGTTGAGTGAAGGAACCACCAAAGCATTCGCTGCTATACTCGACGAGTTCATCTGGAAATTGAATGCAATTGAGATAAATACCCCCTCAGAAAATTATTCATAGAGCTTATTTTTAGACTGTGATGGCTATTTAGCAACTCTTTAAGCGATCGTTCCTATCTTGCAAAGTAAAAAATAATAATAAATATGTCAAATATCGAAAAGCTTTAGTGAAGTCCTGTCAATCAACAAGGAAGATGAGTATTGTATAGATACAGGTGACGAGTAAATCAAGGGATTAGCCAGATAATTAAGAAAACTAATTTTGGGATAGGATTTGTCTTTCGGCTATAGGGCTTATATATTCGGAGCAGGGCCTAGAAATTAACGATCAAAATTAATGCCAATTCATCACTTGGATAGAATTTTTATAGAAATCTGATGCATACCACAAATTACGCCGCTAATTCACAATCATGCCCGTATATTGCTAATATAGTATAATGACTATCTTCGTTTGAGACTGAAGATCGGGTGCATCGGGTATCAAGTCAAGTAACGTGTTCGAATACTGCACCAAATAGTGACGAAATAACTTTTAAATAAAATACAGAGACCAGCCTGTTCGCGTTATCGACATAAAGAATTTTGAATTTTCTAGCAATCAATGCTCTCTCACCGTTTTTAATTCAACCAGGTAGTGAGCATCGGTTGATAAAACTTTTCTCTTTTAAATTTTGCTTAGTGAAAACTGCTGAGATGGAAATAGTTTGAATGTGCAATGAAAACTTTTGAAAACCAAAGTTCTAACTTTCTTGCCGAATTCAAGCCAATTACTACAGCTATATCTTATTCATTGTGAAATTATTCTATCGATAACATGTTGGGAATATTTTTCTTCTAATATACAGTCGTAGAAAACATTCACCGGCTTACAAATTTCGGACTGTCACGGCGACGAAGACTACATTGCTCCGCGTTCAAATATTAATGAAAATGGACAAGAACAATTTTCTGGTCGGAAAACGCGGACCCTTTTTTTAGCCACTGGAAGTCAAAGTTCCCATGACATGCATTATAAAGTTGTGGAAGGACGAATATATACAGTATTTATATATATATATATATTCGTTCGGGCCTGGTCTGCGCTTTGCGAGACATTATGCAAAACTTTCGGCACGCAAATGAACGCCCAATCGCCCCCTCACGTATAATTAAAGTTCTCCGAGAGATACGTTTTCGGAAATTTCTCTCCCGGGAATTATAAATATTCCGCCGGATATTCACAATACCATGAAAAGAATACAGTAAGTTTATTTTCGCAAAATTGACCAAAAATGTCGTCGAACTGACGCAAGTCTTCTGCAAAACTTTCAGCACGCAAATGAACGCTTGATCACCCTCTCATCACGGACGATCAACGTGCTTCGACTAATATTTTGCATGAGTTTTTTTTTTCTCCTTGGAAATCTACGTATTCCGACTGATATTAATAAACTATGAAAGGAATATTTAATTTTTTTGCAAATTTACGAAAAATTAATTCGATCTTCCGCGTTTTTTGTCGCAACTTTTTTGTCGTAGTTCTTATCAGATCGTACCGAGTTCGAATACTATTCGTTCTTCTTAAGGAAGGCTGTGGAAAATGCGGAAGAGAAACAAGCGAAGACGAAAGAAGATCTTTGAGAGAGAAAGAGAGAGAGAGGAAGAGTATATAAAGTCCTCTGAGTTTTCCTTCGTTTTCTAGGATACGACGACGTTTTTTTTCCGGTTCACACCTGGAAAGTGAAGCTGAATGACGGCGTCGACTTTGACTTGTCAGCTCCCTGTCGAGGGTTTGTAATACTGTACTGTACAAAAGCTAACCTTTCGACGATGTCATTTCCAATGTTTTGCCAGTTCCCGGTTGTTGCTGATGAACTGTTCAGATGTTGTGCATACAACACGGCAATCACAAGGACTACTGAAGGAAACGAAGTCAATGTGAAAAAGAATATCAAGTCAGACGTACCCCGTCAAGGGTTTTTCTTCGTTTCCAGAACATGTCTAAACCAGAACCTGCCGTTCTTTCTTGCTATTCTTCCAACAAGTTTAAAAAAAAAAAACGGAAACGAGCACGAGGTTTCGTTTGAAAGTTTTGTTTCTACGAAAGATTTGCTTTGAGCGGGATTTTGCAAAGGAGCTTCTGAGATTGGTTCAATTCCACACCGTCAATTATAAATGTAAAATGACTACGATTCAATGCATGCTTCGAATATTGATGCGCTTAAGTTTTCTTTGGCCATACTCACTGAATAAGAATAAACATTGCAGTTATTGCCAGGAAGCTGGAAACCCGATGCTCGTATTCATTCATTCAACCTGATTAGAGACAAGTGCAAAAGTGGTCAAAAAAATATCAACATCAGTGCATCATAGGTATGCTGTCTGTCCCATTCCGACGTAGTATGGTGAATCACTAGAATCCACAAGACTTCTGAACCAACCCTCGTAACCTAAGAAAAAAAAACTATAAATTTTAAAACTCAAAAGCTGGCTTCTTCGCCACGTTGTTGAAGGCGCTTTTGAATGGAAATGCTTAGAAATGCAACTACGGCGACCTTTTAGCGAACTGAAATTGTGTTGCTTCGTTTTCCAATCGTGGTTATTTCGGGTCTCGTTCAAATACGGTGCGTTTAAAATATTATCAAGTGTGAAGCCAAAGATGCACCTGATTCAATTTGTGACCTCAATACGAAGACTCTCGACTAAAAATTCCAATTTAATTGGATCCGAAGGGGAAAGAAGCTTGGTATGAACGGTGATTGAGAACCTTTTGAATCGAAATTCAGCTCGGCTTTCGTAAAAAAAATTTTGTGAGTTCGAAATTGAAAAAAGCGAGCAGATATTCCAGTAGTGTAGTTCAAGTACAGTATTTTATGTATTCCAGAATCAAATTCTCTGAAAATTTTCTTTTTCTTTAAATCGAAAACCAATATGTATACTGTACTTCATTTTTCAAAGTTGAATCTAACTGACGTACACTCCTTCCAGTAATGTTTGAGGTGGTTTAAACTTTCAGTAAACAACTTAAGCATGATTGAGACGCTTTTTCAGTTTGATGAATGTAAACCTGTGAAAAATTGACAATATCATGGATCGAGATCTACCGTGAAGACAGAGAACTATTTTTATCCTCTAATTGAATACAGTTTTATTCAAGTTTTGTCAAACAATATTGGCAATGATTGCTGCGCCACACAAAATAAGCTTTTAATTCCTCTGATTATTAATAATCGAATAATATCAAGGGGAGTATCCCATTGAAACAGTATGGGTTATTATTTTTTTTTTACAAAGTACTGTATATTTATTTGTCGTACTGTATGCATGCAGTGCAATTCTATCAATTGAGTGTCATAGAAGTAGAAAGGATGAGTTCGGGATATTCCCAAATATCAACCTGATTTTAGACCGTATTTCCATAATTCATTTCATGAAATTACCTGCTAAACCATAGATGGAATGGAGGCTAACTGAATGCGAATAATTTTATCATAGCTGAGAAATGGACTAAAATCATATATGAAGCCAGTTTTCATCAATAATGAATAAAATCCGCATGCAGTGATTTTGGAGTCCCCGAAATTTGAGATGAATCATCACGTCTTGATAGTAGCATGCATTTTTGAAAGAACAATGAATAATAAATCTTTCGATGTAGGCCATCTCCTCAAATGTGACTTTTCTGTTTTAGATCATCCGTTCTCTTCAGGACTGCAAACACCCAGACGAAAGCGAACCGTACTCGGATTGAACATTATATACATTTCTCATAAGCAAACAAGATCAGCGGCGATTCCAAGGAGATACTGTACTTTTGTAAAAAATTTGCCTGAGTTTCTCCAAAACGCTTGAACTAAGAGGATTGCACAAGCCTGGAAGGGGTGCCCAAACCGCCAGTATTTTTGGCAAATATCTCCAAAAATAACAAAGAGGTTATTAAAAGACCATATATATTAAAATCGTACAATTCATTTATAATTTGAGATTATAGTACATTTTCAGGCACAGTACGTCTACAACTTACTTGTACGCTTATACGCCATCTTACTCGAGGGCAAACGGCATAAAGTAAACACTCTCTAGCGTTTTCGCTTTTCACCGGAAGTGTCGTCAGCGAGAAAATGTCTCGAATGATGCATCTTTCCTAAGAGGCAACATTTTGGACGGCTGCCGGGTTGTTTCTACGTACAGTATATATTGAGGCTGTTGCTGGCAAAGGCGAGGCTCATCATCAGCAGCAGTTGCCTTGATGTGCCAATTCCACGGTTCGTTTTCCTTTGGTCTCATCTGCGTTGTTTCATTTTGGGGAACTCATATTTCATGTATTCCGAAAGTCATTTATGAAGAACTCAGATATTGAAGTTGCATTTATGAAAATTGAACCTTTTCCTATATAAAGATTTATAGATACAGTAATTCAAAGATCAAGAGTTACAAGTGCTGTGTTTTCATGTTTCTAAACTTTTTTTTTACGCGCAGGCCTTTCTTATAATTCTCTGTGATGAATGGTAGCAGCAACAACCTGATATTTAACTTCAGCTGACACATGTTCATCGTCCATTTCTTTCGTAATAACCATCAGTTTGAAGATGCCTCAATATTATAATTATAATTATAATTAATTATAATTTCCCTCAATAATTTTTCTATAATACATAGGAAAATAATAAATATGTCCATACAAACACTTTCGAACGATCTTATGAATTGTAAGCTGACTGTTCCAAAACTATTTTCGAATTCCATGCGGCCTGGAAAATGCTGGTGTTTTTTAAATTTAAGATACTGATCAGCTGTTTTCAGTTGAGGAAGTCACACATTACCAGTAGATTTTTCGAGTATACAAACTGTTTCTTCTTCTCGATTGAGCTGAACATTCATTTCCTTCTTTCTACGTGTTCTTGCCGCCATTTAACAATGTTTTGTTCTGAAAAATAAAGCTCAGTTTTTGAAAAAATATTTTGAATGATTATTGAGGAAATTAGCGTGCATATTTTCGGTTGAGGAATAGTTCTGGAATCAATTTAAAACATTCGCAATTCAATACCAGGTTCATGGACTTTACGCATGATGAACTGCAAACTAGGAAGGATTAATTTCGTCGATGAAGGCAAAGAAATTGATTCCTCCGAATATTTTAGAAACTATCCTATACATAGAGCTGAACAGGGAATGAGCAGCAAGGAAGCCACGGAACGATTCAATTATTCGACAAAAATGTTCGTTGATTTCAAACTTTTGGACGTTTTCAAACGCAGACAGATTGAATTAGTAAAGTCTCGTCCGCCAGTAACTATTTCAGCATCCCTTTTATAAAACAATGTTTTACCCAATGAGTTCTAAACTGTCGCAGCGCGGAAGTTATTACAAAGGCCGGAAGAAGAACAGCAAATTCCCAGGGTTGCTTTCCTTCATGATTTTATTTTTCTCTTCCTGTGACGGCGGAAGCCACGAAACGATTCAATTATTCGACAAAAATGATCCTTGATTTCAAACTTTTGGACGTTTTCAAACGCAGACAGATTGAATTAGTAAAGTCTCGTCCGCCAGTAACTATTTCAGCATCCCTTTTATAAAACAATGTTTTACCCAATGAGTTCTAAACTGTCGCAGCGCGGAAGTTATTACAAAGGCCGGAAGAAGAACAGCAAATTCCCAGGGTTGCTTTCCTTCAAGATTTTATTTTTCTCTTCCTGTGACGGCGGAAGCCACAAAACGATTCAATTATTCGACAAAAATGATCCTTGATTTCAAACTTTTGGACGTTTTCAAACGCAGACAGATTCAATTTGTAAAGTCTCGTCCGCCAGTAACTATTTCAGCATCCCTTTTATAAAGCAATTTTTTACCCAATGAGTTTTAAAGTCTCGCAGCGCGGAAGTTATTGCAAAGGCCGGAAGAAGAACAGCAAATTCCCGGGGCATTTTCTCTTCCTGTGACGGCGGAAGCCACAAAACGATTCAATTATTCGACAAAAATGTTCGTTGAATTACTCTCGCAGCGCGGAAGTTATTGCAAAGGCCGGAAGAAGAACAGCAAATTCCCGGGGCATTTTCTCTTCCTGTGACGGCGGAAGCCACAAAACGATTCAATTATTCGACAAAAATGTTCGTTGAATTTAAAGTTTTGGACGTTTTCAAACGCAGACAGATTCAATTTTTAACGTCTCGTCCGCCAGTAACTATTTCAGCATCCCTTTTATAAAACAACGTTCTACCCAATGAGTTCTAAACTGACGCAGCGCGGAAGTTATTACAAAGGCCGGAAGAAGAACAGCAAATTCCCAGGGTTGCTTTCCTTCATGATTTTATTTTTCTCTTCCTGTGACGGCGGAGAGGAAGTTCAGTCGCGGGTGTTCTTCCTCTCGCGTATTTCCTTGGGAGACACAGTAATGCTCGAGGATCCTCGCCCGCGTGGAAGGATCCCCTGTGTTCGCAAACTCGCCTCCCCCACGTGAGCTTTCTGTCTCGGAGGTGAAAGGAGTGCGAGGATAACGTGGTTTTTCTCAGGTAGGAAAGCACTCTGTTTGCACGGCGTTCATTGTCCTGGTGATGAGCTGATGTTTACCACTCTTTATTATTCATGCAAATATAGTATATAGTCGGCATGTGCGTACGTATCGAAAAAAAAACATTTTGAGCAGCAATTTCAGGAGGAAACGTGCTGAGGCAGCAACATTTTACTGCTGAAAATACTGGCCTGCTTGAGCACATGCAGACAAAACTTGAAGATGTCTTCAATAGGAATTCCAAGATATAGTGAAGAGGATTGCTTCCGATTGCTCCGAAATGCCGGTATAAAGTATGTCCTTGATAATCGGCATTTCCGTGAGCATTACGCAAGACGATGAATAAGTTCGTCCCTTTGAGGAGAGATAATATATATTTAGAACCCCACTAGTATTATTCTTCAAATTCATTGTGCCAATTCGGTTTAATCGAGAAAATTGATCCGATCACAAACTTTCCACCCTGATCCCTGAGACAAAAAAAACCCCATGGTGCTTTGTTCTTGTGTTCAAAGATTACTCTTCTGCATGAATTTTGAACAACTTTATGAAAAAATCCTGCATTGTCATTTTATTGAGGCTTCAACCCCACAAATGTTAAATCTATGAATTTACCGAGTTATAAGCATAATTTTCGTCATTTTTCGAGTGATATTAAATATTGATCGCAGATGTGAGACTGCTGTAGAGTGACCTTTACTCATTCTCCCCAATAGCAGTATATAGACCGACACGAAGTTGTTGTGATTTATCTTGACAAGAAGTTCGCCCGATACGCACATATATCTTGTCCATTACCGGAATATATTCTGGGTCAGCTTAGGGTCAAGTCTTTGAAAAATCTAAATTTGGACAAGTAACTCCGCATTATTGTCCCTTAAGTTCTGGTGCCAGACGCTGAATTGACCCATCATGGTATGACATCAGTAGAATGTCTGTAAAATGAAAGTTCAACTCGTTTTTTATTGTTTCGTGTCGATTTTCCGCTGCTTATTCCCTTCGACAGATGATTTCAGGAGAAGTGAGAAGTGATGTATAATTTCATGGTGCTCAGTTAAGTTTTGACAACTTTTTTTTTAGTTTTGAGAATTCCACTGTCGATACATTCTTCTTTTATTCGCAAAAAGGAAACGATCTCCCGAGGATTTTAATCTCGTACATGACAATCAGGAGTAATACTGAATGAATATTCATATTTTTAAATTGTTCTCTTTGATTCCTTTAAAAATACGAATGCTGTCATGATTTTACTGCAGTTTCCACAAAAAAACAATGCTAAGTACATTGTCACGAAGAAAATTCTTCTCGCGGCGTATGCAAATTTTCTTCTTATAATTCTCAGAAACTTGATGCCCATAAATTCAATAAAACTCATGTCTAGAATATGTAAAAAAAAATTCCATGACATTCCTTCACAATCTTTGCACATTAGCCGTTTGTCATTTAAAACAAATGCCGGAGTTACTCCTACAAAACTGTCGAAAAAGATTGCACAAGCCGAGAAGGGACACTCCAACCGGCTGTTTTTTTCGCGAAACATCTCCCAAATGAGCTTGAGCGGTCAATTCCCAAAAATCGTACAATTCCTCGCGAAAGTATTCATATTTCGTCGAGGCAAATGGCAATTTCATACCGTACGTCACAGACAGAAAATATTGAAGTACGCACGCGTTCTTGGTTGCTGCTGTGCCCCAAAAGCATGACATCAACGAGATAGTTAAGTCTGTAATATATAGCGCAGAATTATTGCCCCGCATAAAAGAGGCCTATGTGAATAAAATAATCCCATCCGAGGTTTAGTAAAAGAATAACAAGATGAGCCCAGTCGAGGAAATGCCTCGTGTTTACGGAGTTCCGTGTACATGCAGTAAATGTCTGCTGTACCTTTTTCTCCATTTTTTTTCGTCCATACAACCGGGTTCTCCGAGGGTGGGCCGTCAAAGCAAGTAGGTAACCCAAGTAATAAGTCACTCTGGGAAACTCCTGGAGGAAATTGCGATCAGACGGGAGACGCGTATTTTATTCGTACCTATACGTACGGGATAGTTGCACTCAGCAAAGTTCCGCTCATCTGAAGTTGAGCAAGGAAGAATGAGACCACCCGTCAACTATTTATGCACATAGTGCCAGAATATATATTTGAAATCGTCAGGTGTGATGCAGGCGGAGATCGTCGTTTTCCTCGTGGCTGCCTATTGATCAGCGTATTGTCATAAGAATTTTCTCGACTTTTGTAAGCGGCGAAAGCGATGGTTTCCGCATACATTATAGAGTCAGAAATGCGACAGAGTCTCATGGTATTTGCATTGTAGAGCAAAATTTGTAAGGAAAGCCGTGTGAATTTTAGATCCGGAAATTGCTGCGGCACGTTCTTCATCCAATGATATAAGACGAATTTGAGATTTATGCCATGTATTTGCATTGCACGAAATCAACATTGATGTTATCAACACCGAAGAATAATTTTTTACCCTAATTAAGCTAGGAAAACGGAATTTAGCTGCGTGAATTATCCTGATTTTTCGTCTAAAAAGTGAGAGGCTATTTTGGACAAATACAATCATTTTCAACTTGCTTATGCTTTTTTAACGTAAAGTTCATGCGTTTCTGAGTTATTTTTGGATATCCTTAAAAATGCTATATTTTTGGTCTAAAAATCAGGATGATATGTATGATTGCATGTTTCAGGAAGTCGGAATTCATCGCTTCTTCCTTATTGCAGTAATTTAAAAATATATTGCCTGAAGGTTTAGTTCATAGTCATAATGAAAGGTGAGAACATTTGCAGATTTTTATAAGTGGAAAAAGGTGCGCATTGATTTATTTGATTAAATAAAAATTGGTAGTAATATTTGGGTTCGTTTAGAAAATATTCCTCGATTTTATTTAACCCTAAATTTATTTTTATTTTACGAATTAGGAAAATTCACTCACACCTACTTAGAATAAGCATGATTTTTACATTCTCATTTTTTCATAATTTTTTCATAAGATATGCTATATATCGAAGACTCTTCCATCATCTTCGTCTTCCAATTTTTCGCATGTCTTTTGTGACATTTTTGTTGCGAGCGATTGAAAAGAATATACTGTATAATCTCGTCGGTAGTTATTTCATCATTAATCAAAAGGCTTTAAAAAGGGTAAATTTCATCGTTTTTAAGTCTCAGGCATCTTTTTTATATAGTTTTCTTATTCATCTTCTATCTTTTTTATATCTCATATACAGACGAATAAAAAAAATTCGAGAGTTCGGGCAACGAGAAATATGAATGCGTTTCAAGGACGAAAAAATTCACGTTAAAAATATCTGCGTAGAAGTTGGTGCAATTATCACACAGAAGCTCTCATTTACAGGCGAATAAAAAAATTTCGAGAGTTCGGGCAACGAGGAAAATGAATGCGTTACAAGGACGAAAAAGTTACGTTAAAAAAATCTACGTAGAAACTGATGCAATTATCACACAGTAGCTCTTCAGTTTAATTACATTCATAAATCGATGAAGTATTTTTCGAAGTTATCTTCAGAGAAAAATTTCAGAAAATCCCGAAGCTGCCGATAAATCAACGGATAAAATACGCGTTTCTGCGCCGGAGCAGCGAATTTACCACGGCTTACTGCGTTTAACCTCGTCAATGCCGGTTATGCTGCATCATATTGACTTCGCACTTACTATTCCCTTATAAACCTGATGCACATCTTATGAGGATACAAATACGTAACCATACTGTGTATAAGAAAGCTTGTACAGTCCCTTTTGCCTCTATTGCATCTTTACCGGCGACTCGAAGTCATTCGTCTCGCTTTCGATGGTTTCAGGAGTATCCTTGAGTGCTGCGCACTTGAGTGCATTCCGTTTATTAGGTGCCTCTTTGGACAGCAGATGAATGAAGGGCCTTTTTGTGTAATACGTTGAGAGTGAAGCACAAATAGGCGAAGCAGCCCCTGGATCATTTCATTTCGTGATATTACGCCTGCGATCAGAGATAACCGCGATAACTTCCGAATAGCTAAGACTGGGATGCGGAGGGTTTCGATCTTAGTAACTGAGTAAAAATTATGGTGCATGATAAGCCACGTCAAAAATATATGTAAATCACAAAATATATTTCTTTAATTTTCTGCGAGAACAAAGTAAGCGTGTGGTGATGGACCCAAATTTGAAAAGCTGGGACGAAGCTCGTTTACATATTATTATTATTTTTTTATCATGATTTATGGACGTTGTGTTTAAAAAAAGGTATCTTACTTGATGATCATTCATCAAAATAAATGTAACATGAATTATAAAATGATATAAATTTAAATATTTTTCGAAATGCAAATAATATATGTTAGCCTCAGAACATTCGATATTCAGCATATTGGCATGAAAACATCATGATTTTCACTGAAACACCTACAGCTCCTGTTCTTTAAAGTGCCAGAAAAGGTTTTTTTCAAACGGAGGTTTGGCATGCCTGAAGAATCATACCAAACTAAGCATAAATTGAACCAATTTTATTTTTACCAATCGAAATGTTTGAATTTTCAGGCAACATTCACGCCATAAAAAATAAAATCTTTTGAAATGGACACATTTTTTCAACCTTGACTTCTGTTGTCGAAATTCAAGGTGTCACATTTTCAAAGCTTTTATGTGCCTCACATATGTGATGAGCACACGTATGGAGTTCGCTTTTATGCTGTTATTTTTGGCAAAACCGCTTTGCCCACCATTAAAACGGGATAACCTTTAGCGAAGTCACGGGTCGATGAAGGGTTCCATAAATTTTGCACGAACTTACAAAGCACCGAGGAAAGGTCCCGAGGAAGTACTGGAAGGGACTGGTACGTGAGTATGTTTTCATAATGGTTCTAATGTGGAACTCGGGCTCTGTTTTATTTTTTCTATTTTTGTGCAATGCCAAATACAAAGTGCAGTGGTGACTCTTTCCGTTTCAATATTCATTACGAGAACGAAGCATCTGGAGAAACCCTCCTAGGCAGTTGATGCATACTGTCGTATAGTATAGCAGGTATACTCTATTTATAAGCACATTAAGAGTTTAATGTGCTGACAATTAGGCTTTGACGATGTGGAAATTGAGCATAATTGAAGTGCTCGGGAAGTGAGTCGGGATCCACATTATGCATTATCCTCGCGGTTGTTTGTGCTGAAAAGTGGCAGCAGATTTTCAGAAGTCAAAAGCCCAGAATATCATTCTGAACCTTATTGGTGATGTTTTGCATATAGCTGACTGTTTCAATTTATTTAAGAGTGCAAAAACCTCTGAAAATGTACTCTTTTAAGTTACTTTAAAAGCTAGTAATATATATTAAGTTTTCTGTCAACTTCGTCGAAATAAGACGTTTAAAGTTGGGAACCTACCGCCGTCGGAAGAAACGTAGGACGTCCCACTTCAACAACTTCTTCCCCTTGGGCCTGCATTTTTTGCACAAGGTTATGCAACCTCTGCCAGGTGGGGAAGGGCATAGTCAGATTTTATCCGGGGATAAAGAATTGCTGAGATAGTCCTAAGTGGGTTTCCCCGTAATATTGACCTCTAACCAGGGCTCTTGGCTTTCAAGATGAAATTCAATTTTTAAATGGGGGAACAACACAAGGCCAGGATGAAAAAAGAAGCTTTGAAAATTTAATTTTTTTATTTCCAAGTGGAATTTTTCTGTGGCAAATACAAAAAAATACCAGGATTTTTTCTGACTTTGCCATCCACACACTGTCATGGTTTTTTTAATGCCATTCCTGAGTGCACCCAAAATCTGCAAAAAAAAAGTTGAATTTTCCCGCAGACGGGTTAAATGCGATCCCACTATCTCAGACACCATCATCAAAATTGTTGAAAAGATACTGCTACCTTTTTTTTTCTTGCCCGCACTGTATATCAGAAAATTTCCATTGGATTTGTTCTTTCATTTCTGACTGTTAATATTTGCGTGTTCAAAAAACCCCAGAAAAGCCAAGAACAGATCTTTCATGAAAAATATGCAAAGACAGATTATAAATTTACTTGTCTAACTTAATCAAGTTTACATCATGAAGAAGTTCTTGATCTTCGCAAAGCGAAATTAAAATATTGTGCGTAAATTGGTGTTATTTCTGTTCCATTATTAGCAAGGCATAAGGAACGGATGTATCACAAATCTAAAATAAACAAACTGATGCATATACAGTGGTATTTTTTAGTTTCAAATGCCACATGCAAATGAAGATAGAACTGTTGTGATATTTACGCCATCCTCGACTTTTGAAGTGTTTTTAAACGAATCTCTATTGATTTAAGCTTATGTACCTACCCTCGCTTGAGTTGTTTCTAGGGTGAGTTTTTAAAAAGTTTTGAAATTAAAACTGCAGTACTGTATACACTTCCTGGAAATTTTTTGTTCAGATTGAAAGCATCTTCAATTCAGAACTGTTTTCGACTGATGACTGCTGTGTGTTACTGATCAATAAATTTAATTTAAATCAATTTATACAGAAACCACACATTGGTGAACTGTTTAGACATTTCTCCTTCGGGGAATGTCACTGAACCAGAAGAATAGTCGGTTGCTCTAGAAAATTCCATTGCAGAGTAATCCTGCTTTTATGTGGCTCACGTAGTATTAGAAAAAGTCTTTCTTTTCGAAAGGATCCATTGTTCTCATTCTCTTAAAAGAGGTATACCTATGTACAGATTTAATAATAGATAATGGGATTGCAAAACATAGTAGACTATTCTTAACTGTTCTAGATGTATGTACACAAAATGAGGGAATGTGAAGAAATTTGCTTTGTTTTCTTTCTCTCGTAAAGGATAAATTGTCTTCTCAATACGGAGACGGTTCCGGTTCCTCGCTAATGCTAAAACTTTAATGCATTCGTATGAATAATTTTTCAGAGGGTTTTTTCGGTTAATCAGCAGTTCATTCCGAAGAAACAACTTTTTACTTTTGAGCTCGGGGAAAATTCGAATAGTATACGCACACATTTTGACCTCGAATTCCATATCCAAAAAAGCGAGGGAGACTTTCGTCGGCAGGAAATATGAAAAATATTTCTGACAAGAAGGTACTCTTGATGATCAAAGGAGCCCTGATGCAGTCTCCGAAAAAGGTTCTTGAACCCGCGAAACTTCAACAAAATCCTACAAAAGGAACTCATCTCAGGCTATAACGTATTTTTTCACCGAAAAATGAAATTTTGAATATTCTGTTTGCTTCCATGCATCCGTAAAATATTCGCCAGATATCCGATTTAAATGCATCGAAAGCATCAGCGGCGCAACTCGGTTCTCAAATTGCATTTTGAATTCCAGGGGATAGCGTGAAACTTGTTATTATACACCTCGTATTTCCGCAATTGCATGCATTTCGCTGTAGATTTCGTTTGGTCGATGCGCTTCTGCATCTGCTTACGTGAAATGAAATCCAAGTGAAGTGCTGTTCAATTAGCCACGCTTTGTCGTTCCAGAACAATCGAGGAAAGATCTTTCCACTTTCTACGACTTGAGTAAACCACGTAATTTTCTGAATGTACTGTATTGAAAATATTTCACTCGAGAACGCGTGAGATTTGCGAAGAGGAAATAGTTCCTCGATATTAGACGTTCTCGTGGTTTGTGAGACTCACAACAACGCCGTGGGGGAGGAAGTGGGTCATCGGAGGACATGTATAAGATGCAATAAGAAACAACGAGAACAAGAGCAAAGCGGATGCTCCAGAAAGTATTCCCCAATTGACAATAAAAATGCAATGTGTAAACAATATGAGTGTCATATACGAGGGATGTCTGATTTCTGCACTCTGCTTCTATCAGAACCGTAGTCCCGCGATTTTTAAAAATTACTTGATGGATTTAATGTTTTCCTCCGCTCAAACTGGAACATAGTTCGTTTCTCTCTTGAACTAAGAATTAATTATTCCTCTAAAAAGGCAGATGAATCGTCATAGCTTCCTCTGTTACGTCGGTACGACCTCGACACGATCACGTCCGAACCTTTCAAACAATTTTTAAAAATTTGATGACTTGAAAACGTTATTTTAAAATATTTTGTCAGGTTTCTCAGGCATTTGGTTCGACTGCGTGCTAGCATGAAATTTAAAAATATAATAAACGTTGAAATCTATACTCCTTCATCTAAGTGATGATGCGTTGTCGGAAAATTTTGCTTTCGTCTAACGTTCATGGCAGTAAAACGGGGTGGGTGAAGAGTGAAAATTAAATTGGACAGGAAATTATTTAGGCATTCCCTAGTAGTAATACGGCCATCATCTGAAAAGCCGGATTTTACTCTGAAATTACTGCACTCAGATAATCAAAGGGAAAATAAGTCGGACTGCGCGGAAATCAGACGTCATCCTACCATATTCCGAATGTTCCCTAATTGACTTAAAAAGTCTCTGCAGTTCTGGGGAAAATTTATTAAAATAATTATGATATGCTCATATTGTACCTCTTATGCTTATTGTTCTACTTCATGACGACGAAATATTGATAAACTTTGCAGCTAACCGTGTTCATTCCTATGGATATATAGAAGTGTTTCCTGGTATATGTTGGCCCGGGGGGTAAATTGGATTTTCTGGCGGTCATTTCCTGATTCTCCGCGTCGTCGCCTGTCGATTGCAATCGTCGCCTCTGCGACCAACAACATCGTCACTTGTTCGACACTCGATTCGTGTACTCAACCGCAAAAGGCGTAGTTCTTTCTTCTTTTTTTATTGTTGGTTCATTTCGCAATGATTGAACAGAAGTTTCATTTGTCAATTATAATGGATATTGGTGACATTTACTCGTTCCTGTATTTCGGAGAGACGGTACTTTGTGCAGTACAGTGTGCTTTCGGATAAACCTGATCTTGTCGCTCTAAAAACAATTTGAGCATGCGAGAATTGACATTAAAAAAGAAAACGCCTCGGTATGCGGTTTGATTTTGTCTGAGGATAATTTTTTTTTAATTTGAGCAATGGCATTTATTTTTGCTCATTTTTCTCAAATCAGCGATAAATGCACTTCTTTAGATTGTAATTCTTATATGACTGTTTATACTTATCAGTATAGGCAGGGCTATTTCAGAAGCGTGTAATCCTCACCTTGTCATTTTTTTGGTAAAGTCTTCAACCGTTTGTCTGAACACTTCAAAAGAACTATTTTCCGTGCAAGATTCAATTATATTTCAGGTCTTTTACTTGAGAAACTTCAATGAAATTGAGTCCGACTTCAGACAGTTTCTAGAAGCAAAGATTAATGAAGGTTCACATCTTCACATAGAAGTATGCGCAAATTGGTTGTGAAATGAATTCACGGTAAGGAAATCTCGAGTTTCTCACATGAAGTGAGCGTTGACAGCTGGTTAAGTATTTCAAAATATTATAGAATGGAAATAACCGAGATGTAGAAATAACTTAATCAAAAACGACTTACGTTCACCGAAAAATTTTTGATCTCGTTTCAGTTTCGAAACGTTCTACAGTACATAAAATATGCAGTGCCAAAACGTAATCAATTTGCGGGATTGGGCTTCAGTATAATTTGTGCTTTGGAGGATAAGAACCATGAAATTTTTAAAGTGCTGTGTTTGATTTTATAAACGGAACCAGCCAATTAAATTACAGTAAAACGCGATAACGTAGAAATGAACCTTTATAAATCTTAGAATCAAAAGGAAGGATTGGGACTCCGATTCTAAAATGTTCCAGCCAACGGTTGCTTTTTCTGGGTAAATTATTCTCAGGTTCATTTGTATTTCAAACTTTCAACACGTTTTGAAAGTACAATAGAAGTAGATCGTTGGTTTTCTCCGCAAGAATATACATTCTACTTTTTCTTATTACGTAAGTCGACGATGCTCGAAGTTGGATGTTATGAGACGTTACTATAGGAAGTATATGGGTATGAAGGAAAGACTTCTTCGGGAACGAAATTTACTCAAGTGGCTGGTTCAAATAGGCAACGTATCTTATTACCCTTTGCAGGAATTGATCCCATCAATGTTTGAGTCGAACGGAGGAAAAAAGAATTTGTGCGACTCCGGTGTTGGGAGAAGGGTGCCTTCGGGTGTAATTCGTTTACCATGAGCACATCGAACGAGATCAGCGAATGTTCCTTTTGTGTGGTAAGCAAACACTGCNTCAGAACCGTAGTCCCGCGATTTTTAAAAATTACTTGATGGATTTAATGTTTTCCTCCGCTCAAACTGGAACATAGTTCGTTTCTCTCTTGAACTAAGAATTAATTATTCCTCTAAAAAGGCAGATGCATCTTCATAGCTTTCTCTGTCTGTGACCTCGAAACGATCACGTCCGAACCTTGAAAAAAATTTTATTTAAATTTGATGACTTGAAAACGTTATTTTAAAATATTTTGTCAGGTTTTTGAGGCATTTGGTTCGACTGCGTGCTAGCATAAAATTTAAAAATATAATAAACGTTGAAATCTACTCCTTCATCAAAGTGATGTTGTGTTGTCGGAAAATTTTATGCTTATCGTTTAACGTTCATGGCAGTAAAATGGGGTGGGTGAAGAGTGAAAATTAAACATTGCCTACAGTAGTAATATACGGCCATCATCTGAAAAGCCGGATTTTACTCTGAAATTACTGCACTCGGATAATTAAAGGGAAAATAAGTCGGACTGCGCAGAAATCAGACGTCATCCTCGCATATTCCGAATGTTCCTTAATTGACCAAAAAGTCTCTGCAGTTCTGGGGAAAATTTATTAAAGTAATTATGATGCTCATATTGTACCTATCTTATGCTTATTGTTCTACTTTATGACGACGAAAAAATGATAAACTTTGCAGCTAACCGTGTTCAGCATTCCTATGGATATATAGAAGTGTTTCCTGGTATATGTTGGCCCGGGGGGTAAATTGGATTTTCTGGCGGTCATTTCCTGATTCTCCGCGTCGTCGCCTGTCGATTGCAATCGTCGCCTCTGCGACCAACAACATCGTCACTCGTTCGACACTCGATTCGTGTACTCAACCGCAAAAGGCGTAGTTCTTTCTTCTTTTTTTTATTGTTGGTTCATTTCGCAACGATTGAACAGAAGTTTCATTTGTCAATTATAATGGATATTGGTGACATTTACTCGTTCCTGCATTTCGGAGAGACGGTACTTTGTGCAGTACAGTGTGCTTTCGGAAAAACTTGATATTTTTGCTCTAAAAATAATTTGAGCATGCGAGAATCGACGTTAAAAAAGAAAACGCCTCGGTATGCGGTTTGATTATGTCTGAGGATATTTTTTTTAATTTTAGCAGTGGCGTTTATTTTTTGCTCATTTTTCTAAAATCAGCAATAAATGCACTTCTTTAGATTGTAATTCTTATATGACTGTTCATACTTATCAGGGTAGACAGGAATATTTCAAAAGCGTGTAATCCTTACCTTGTCATTTTTTGGTCAAGTCTTCAACCGTTTGTCTGAACACTTCAAAAGAACTATTTTCCGTGCAAGATTCAATTATATTTCAGGTCTTTTACTTGAGAAACTTCAATGAAATTGAGTCCGACTTCAGACAGTTTCTAGAAGCAAAGATTGATAAAGGTTCACGGCTTTACATAGAAGTATGCGCAATTTGGCTATGAAATGAATTCACGGTAAGGAAATCTCGAGTTTCTCACATGAAGTGAGCGTTGACAGCTGGTTAAGTATTTCAAAATATTATAGAATGGAAATAACCGAGATGTAGAAATAACTTAATCAAAAACGACTTACGTTCACCGAAAAAATTTTGATCTCATTTCAGTTTCGAACCGTTCTATAGCACATAAAATATGCAGTGCCAAAACGTATTCAATTTGCGGGATTGGGCTTCAGTATAATTTGTGCTTTGGAGGATAAGAACCATGAAATTTTTAAAGTGCTGTGTTTGATTTTATAAACGGAACCAGCCAATTAAATTACAGTAAAACGCGATAACGTAGAAATGAACCTTTATAAATCTTAGAATCAAAAGGAAGGATTGGGACTCCGATTCTAAAATGTTCCAGCCAACGGTTGCTTTTTCTGGGTAAATTATTCTCAGGTTCATTTGTATTTCAAACTTTCAACACGTTTTGAAAGTACAATAGAAGTAGATCGTTGGTTTTCTCCGCAAGAATATACATTCTACTTTTTCTTATTACGTAAGTCGACGATGCTCGAAGTTGGATGTTATGAGACGTTACTATAGGAAGTATATGGGTATGAAGGAAAGACTTCTTCGGGAACGAAATTTACTCAAGTGGCTGGTTCAAATAGGCAACGTATCTTATTACCCTTTGCAGGAATTGATCCCATCAATGTTTGAGTCGAACGGAGGAAAAAAGAATTTGTGCGACTCCGGTGTTGGGAGAAGGGTGCCTTCGGGTGTAATTCGTTTACCATGAGCACATCGAACGAGATCAGCGAATGTTCCTTTTGTGTGGTAAGCAAACACTGCTTCGTTATTCGGGTCACAGTGTGGGGATCTACGGAAATAAATGTAGGTTGTTTCGCAAATTCCGGTATTCTTTAGGGATTTCTTCGTAAAATCGGACCCTGATTACGATTGACCAAACCAGTGACAAATTACTGTATTCACGTACAGTTAAAATAAAAATTTAAAGTCCACGTGACGCTTACATTCAATGGACCATCAATGATTTGTTTCAATGAATAGCTCTGTTTTTAAGTTCAGTTCTTTGGGCTTTTGGTCTTCACACTCATCTAAACGAGGGAAAACTTTTTTTGAATTTGCTTGCAATCAAATCATCCTCATCTAATCGTAGATTTCAAATTACGGTAATTATATAGAGCTAAACTTGAGTGAATACCTTTCCTTCTTTGCTATACGCATTTTGGAATCGTACTTCAGCAAGCCTTTTCTGACGCAGTAAAAGTGAATTGACCTCGTTCATCGAGATTTAATTTCCTTGAACCATAAGCATCCTTAAGGAACTATCAACATATCAACATCAACATTACAAATAAAATCTTGAAAAAAAACTCGACCTCTCAAGCTTTGAATTTTTTTACAAATATTGGGGCACCGAAACAGGTGGGTCCACCTTTGCACTGATCCATGTTCTGAAATTGTCAAGCAATATCCTGTTTGTTGCAAGCTGGAATGGAATGAGCCCGGGTGCAACAGGTTCTATATATGCATGGCAGGTTTTTGCGAGGCTTCGTGACCTTTGCCAACCTGGAATAGACCACAAAGATTGCGGAAACTGGTCCCGAAATGAGGTGAAATGCTGCCACGTTGCGCCTTATTTACTTTTCCACCAATAAAAAAGGCTGTATATAAAACCAAGTCTCAATGTCTTAGTTCCGTTGGTTAATTTGGCCGGTTCACATTACCTGTTGGGCTCTGTCTTTTTTCTCGATTCGAACATGATTCTTCAGCTACCGAATAGAATTCAAAACTTGAATTTTTGTGTCTTGCTGGCATTGGAAACGTGCGAAATTTAAATTTGTTCGAACGAACAAATCTGAAGTGAAATTCAAAGTGACCCTGGTGTATATTGGAGACCTGGCATCTCCCTCTACCACGTATTAATAAGAGGGCAGAATGGTGATTTTTTTTAATTGCTATCCTTTATTGATCTTCATTTTGTAGAACACGCTATATTAGCAGCCTATGATTGAATCGTTGATTATTCGAATAAAAATCGTCAACGATCTAAAATGCATATACAGTATATGCTGACGTGTTGGGTTGGAAGTAGTATTTCTCCAATGAAAATGCTGATGTTCGTTTTTTCAAATATCCAATTGGAAGGAAAAATAATATCATACTCATGACAACCTCACTTCAAACTAAATGTGTTCACTTTGATTCAGTCGTGTGCGTTGAAATAATTACGGAAACCGGAAATTATTCCTGTTTGAATAAATGCTACCTAGAATAATTCGAATCCCATTCTATTAATACGGTTTCAGTTCATGTAAGCAGCTTTTTGAATAGGCGTGATCCCCATTTAGTCACTGTTGATTGCCTTCCTCCTCATTCTAAACTCTTTCATTTTTTGCCTTTTTTTTGTTTCTCTGCCGAAAGTTGTTCTTTTTTTGCGGGTTGGTTGCTGCCTATTCCGACTTGATCCCCTCGGGAGGGTGAAATCCTCAGCAGTCATGTCACTGCTGATGTGCGAAGTCGAGAACGTATATAGAGGTGCAGAAATTGAGAGGGAAAAAAAAGAACATCGAAACTTATTCGCGGAAATCAGCGCAGCTGCCTGCAAAGGGAGGCGTTCGTGCGTCCATAGCTCAGGTTCGCTGATCACCCCCAGCTTTCCTTCTCCACGCAACATGCAGGGATCCCCGGCATGCAGAGATCCCCGGCATTGCGAAGATCCCCCGGCATGCTCATGCATACATGACGCGTAGGATGATGAGTTCGATTCACGGTTACTCTCGATGCCCCATGCGAAAAAAACACCTCTTCTTTTTTTGTTGGATATATGCCATGATGTGCTAATATAGAAATCTGCATGCTGTTGGTCGTTATAATTGATCACCCGGTTGCTTGTTCTTGTGGAAAACGTGACACTCGAGGGACCAGAAAGGAACAGGCTAAATTTATTTCCGAGTTGTCAAAGTTTCTGCGGAGAAAAACTAAGAGCACGGGGCTATAAGCCCAAAAATATTTTCAAATTTTCAAGTCATTGTCTCTCCTTGGCGGATGAAAGCAATTTCTAAAAAGAAGTGGTTCGTTTACATTTTGTACTAATTTTGAGACAGCTTTTAATATTTCTCGAAAGTTTAAAATTTATAAACCACCTTTATACCTTTGTCACCTTTATAAACCAGCGTGTAACTTATAAAAAACTTTGTAAATCTGTTTTCAACCCTTGCAATAAAAAAGGAAATACGGGCGGATTTCTCTTCAGAATGTCCTACTTCGAAACCACCTCTTCGCCTTTTGGAAATACCTCAACATTTTAGAATTATTCAAATACACTTTAATTTGACACATTTTTAATCGCCATAGCTTGAACTATAATTCAAGCAGCTTAAAAAGGTAATTTTTAGTAGAACCAGATCTGTATATTAGTCAGTAGTGCCCTGCTGCGCTCCGCAAAAAAAGGAGGCACATTAGTGATAGAATGACGGATAATATGTGCTATTTACAGATGATAGTCCCGAAAACGTACGAGTCCTTTTTGCCGTAGGAGATTTTTTACGAAAACTGCTCGAAAATATGTGCGAGGATGCGATTACTGCAGACTGGTGCTGTAGAGTGTCGAGTAAACCAAATGCAGGAATCTTTTCCAAAGAAATTTATTTCGAACTTATGCATTTTCCCCCAACGCATCTTTCATAAGATTAAGCTAAAAAAAAACTGTCGCTCTTCCTGAAAAATGTTCCTTATAGACGGATCGCTCTGTAAATAAAGTTACTGTACATAATGTAATACATTTATTCTGCAAAGTATCAAATGAAGCGATGCATGTACTGTCCTCGAAAATTTAAATTAATATTTATTTATTTATTTTTCTTAAATGATACCCAGACCGCGGATATCTTATTATGTCCCCTCGTAATTCGTGTTCAAAGGAATTTTCATCGGCAATATAATCAACTTCCCGTTTCTTTCTTCTTGAACAGTTTACTTCTAAAGAGAGGAACGCAAATGCGAGAGTAAGTTTTTTGCCACAAAACCTTTGACATCTTTTCACCCAAAATGAGGGTAAGTTGGTGGAATGCTCCTGAAGGGCACTTCATTCGAGTTTTATTGACACTTGCTAATTGGTTTCTTTGCTTCTTCCTTGAGAAATACTTTGAAAGGGAACTTATCAATAGCAGGTAAAGTGATCGTAATGCATCACAGAATCCAAAGCAAAATTTGCAGTCCTTTAAACCATAATTAATACACATTGATCTTCTTATTATTCTGTTAAAAAAAACTTGATATTGAAATAATCTTTTAATCCATAATAGTGAATAGGTCTTCGAAAATTGTATTTTTCATTTATTCTGTTTATAAAATTAAGCACCAACTTTTCTCGTCTATATCAGGTTTTCCATGTTGGGATACTACGAAAAAAATTTTTTGACCGGAGTCTTTTCCACGTAATAATCGGTCATCTCTTCTCTTTTTTCTCGTCCCTCAGACGTAGTTCACTATAATATTCATCGGCGGCCGGTGAATAAGTGATTATCTCGTCATTCGTGGCCGAAATTCCAAACAGAACACTTTCAAAGGATTTCCTGCAACAACAATAAAATGAGTGCGAACGTGGACGAAGAAGTGTCGTCTCTCATGATGTCGAACCAGCGTCGTCGCCGGAGCGCCAGTCCCCCGAACCTCAAGGGTGAGCGTGTGGAAATCCATCTCCCACCACACCCTGAAGACCAGGACGAATACCACCTGATGATGGC
>CAJPEX010000570.1:0-60036 GCA_905338405.1 Notodromas monacha
CCCCCGACAGGAAGTACTCACTGAATATAAAATACATGCACATTTTTATGCTTTATTCCTTTCCTACTCGTTTTGTGCCTTGAAGCAGTGAGCAGAACGGAATGTAAATGAAGACCTCCGATCGACTCACTCTTGTTCTGATCATGTAGAACATTTTTCTTTCTGCGCGCATGGCTTTTGATTCCGGGCGAAAATCTACGTTTTGCGACGAAAATTACGGTTTGACGCATAGAAAATTGAACCTTTCCAGAGAAAATATAGTTCAGAAAATGGAGCTTTTCTTTCTTGGTTGGTAAAAAAAATAATCAAGCCTACTCTAAGTTCGAGGAAACGCAAAATAAGTGAAGATATTCCGCCATTACAATCTCAAGATACGTCGGGTACGCTACAAAAAACCACGCTTTCCTTTTTTTTAATTTAATGAACAGGAAATTATGCAATAATATTCCTATATCTTCGAAGAAAGAGAAATGCCAAGATGTTGCGAATTCTTGAAAATTCCACAATCGGGCTGCATTATTCGTATAATCAAATAATAAATTTGAAAGAATCTGTTCATGAAAGCGATCTTGGCTCAGAAGGTAGGTAGACAAAGGAAAGTTTGAAATAACAAGATATTTGTAACGTTAACAGACAAAAATTGGCGTAAAAAAATAATTGTGGTTTACCTTTTACTTCACACATGTCGGTTTAGGGTATAAAATGACAAAAACAATTAAGAAAGCATCTCCGAAACCGAAAACCCTGCTTCCATTTCATCTTCACGGAACTTAAAGCTCAGAAATAAAATTAATCCCATTTATTTTTTTCTGTTCTTCGGGAAACAGAAAGTAAATGGAGAATAAAAATTGCTAACAAGGCAAAAATAATATTCAAAATATTGCAAAACTCCAGAATGCCTCCAGCATGATTTTCCAAAACTGTCAAATATTGGATTTTTCATCATTCTGACTGGTTTTAACATGCTAATGTCCCCCTTATTGTGAGTAAGCATCGGGTTGAAAAATGAGTTCGTGAATTCTGAATTTTGTAATAAAAAATGTTTCGAACTTTGCGGAGTTGCATAAACCAAATTCCCAGGCGAGCTGAGTTTCAATTTCCAAATATATTTCCATCTCATTTAGTAAAATCAACAACGCAGATTGCAAGTGTGATAGTTTCCAGAAAAATGTAAAGAATTCTGGTATCATGTTGGGAACTTTTCCGTTTTCAATTTGAACATCAAAATACAGTTGTGGAATCTCAAACACAAGATCATCATTGGGCCTCACCCGTACTATTATTATGCATCAAGTTCCATTTTGCGACTGTATATTCCCATTTAATTTCCGGCAAAGCATCAAAACAGCATATTTTCGAAAATAATTTTGACATACGGATTTTCCACTTCGTGTGCATAGATATCGGGAAAAGAATTATTGTATTCTTCAGAAAAAGTAAACTAATTATGGTTTTCATTCCAGGTGTCAATTCGAGCATCAATTACTGTACTGCTGTCGAATTTCACGCAAAAATAAATCCTAGCCGGGTCCTTCGTCAATTTCTTTTCGTCAATTTTTTTCCGAAATACAGGTGGAATCTCTCTACATTCATCTCTGTGTTATTCACAACGAAGATATTTCTTTTGTCCCACAGGATTCCCTCCCCATTTTTATGGCTTCTCAGAAGAGAAAATCTTTCAGCAAAGCATTTTTTATGGTCCCTGGGATTTCGCTACAGAGAGAGAGAGAGTCAACCTGTATTCCCAATAATTACTATAATTTTTTAAAAGCGTCAACAACTACAGCATTTCAGTACACACACACACCTGATTCTATCGCTCTTTTCCAAATGAAAAAAAAAACAAATTTTGACGTCTAGATACGTAGATGGCGTGAGAAGGAAAGATCGAACGATTTCCCGTACAGCAGCGTTGAGATGATCTCTTATCAGCAAAACTCAACTCTGCATCATCAAAAGTACACTTTTGCTTTCCTGCTTTTCATTTATTTATTTATTTTTTATTTGCCTATAGACACGGTTCTGCTGCTTTCCAGATTCTCCACGCATCTCGCGAGGAGATAGCATGACCAAATAACCAGTGAAAGTCCGCCACCGAGCTTTCTATACGACCCAAGTCGGATTCCCGCGCGTTTTTGTTTATCGACGCCGACGGCGGATAATTGCCGAGACCCGCCGCCGGCCGAACAGTGACTTCACAATTAAACGCGGCTCGTCGTCCCCGCGAAATAGCCGCCTCTTCTCGGCGAAATAGCCGCCTCTTTGGAACGGACTCGCTCAGGCCGTCTCTTTTACGAAGAAGAATGTTCTTGCCTTTTTTTTTTCAAGAGATGGGCGGATGGGATAAAGTGTTGGCGAAACCTTGAGGCGGCTGATGTCTTAACGTGTGTATACAGGGTGGACACGAGGAAATTTTTTTTTTAAATAAGTGACATGCTCAAATGAACACCCCTCGCATATTGTTAGGAATAATTTCGTAAAGTTTAAATATACGGTACGTAGTATTTACTCAAGTACCATGCGCACCTTTTTTCTCTAATTTCAGAGGAAAAAAAGGGGTGCGCGTCATAAACGGGTACAAATGTTTCAAGAAATTTTAGGAAGTTATGTGTGCCTTATGCTTCATCATAATTGAGAAATTTGGAAAAAATGTAACAAGAAAACTTTTTTTACTGAAAAAGTTGAAAATTGATCAGATTTCTGTTCAATTCATGTCTGAAGTCAACTTTCTTGTTTTTATTTTCAAAATTGTTTGGTTTTAGATTCACTAAAAATTGGGGTGTGCATCTTACTCGGGGATACGATTTTAGCCAAATTTCCAACTGAAAAACCCCTGTGCACGCCTTACTCAAGGGCGCATGGTACTTGAGTAAATACAGTAATATGTTTTTAGAAATTAATGTCACAAAGAATTTGGTCAGGCTACAACTGGGGTGAAATTTCACCCTATTTTTAAGATTGTTGTAATTTGAGAACACAGTCAACACACACAATATTCAAAAAATGCTGGAGTGTTGCATAGAAGAGCTCAGAGAAGAGTGAGTCATTGAGATTAAGTAGGAAGCAGGGAAACTATCCTTCAAGAATGAATAACAGTTTGTTGGATTTTCCAGAAACTTAGCCATGAAATAACCTTGAAGGTTTTGAGAAAAAATGGGTGTGTGAACCAGAGTTTTTCCTTGTTCACACAACGATGTACTAACTAGGAAAAGTTTTCTGAGAATTTGGATTCTTTAGTTCATTGTTCAGTGTAATAAATTATACTCTATGGTTTATTTTTGCAACAGCATATTCATTCACTGAATCTACTCCAGTGTATGGAAGAATATGATTAACAAAGGTACTACAGTGTAACCTCTCTAATAAGTCGAATTTCAAGGGACCAGCAAGAAAAAATAGAGTTTTTGGGTTGGGGAAAACAATCCTTTTTGTTGTACTGAACACAGAAGAATCAAAGGACTTGGTAAATGATGATATTTTCGGCCTCTCAATTGCTTCTTAAATGAGTTGACAAGATGCTGAACTTGGAGACAGGAGTTCATTTGTCCAATTAGTCTTTCACTTCCTTTCAAAACCAATTCAGATAATTTTTTATAGCTTTTATTTTTCCTATCTCAAGGAAAAAATAACCAAAAGGCCTCAGAAAATTCGAGTTATGCAGGTTTGAGAGGAAAAACCTTTGTTAGAGAGGTTTTTAATACATTATTTCAAAGGGGATTCAGACAGAGACTTGAAAAAAAAATCCCCTTTGGGAGGTATTCAACTACTGTAATTAAGGTGCTTTGAGTTATCGACTTTCAACAGTAAACACAATACAGTCAATTTGAAAATTGAAACTTCTTTTCAAAGTTATGTCTTCTAGCGTTCAACATATTCTATTAGAGACTCGCCATTAGCAAAAAAAAAAAGTTTTACGTTCATTTGAGTCCTATATCCGTTTTTTTGTGCTGATTTATTGGCAGAGCCACTTTGCATAAAAACATGTTGTTTTATCCTGGGTATTAGACCCCAATACACAGAAAATTTGACTTCGGAAACCAACAGAAAAAAATCCGTCCTGACATTAGAACAACCCACAATGTCTCAAGACACAAAAAATTTCCCAGCACTTCCAAAAAATGGAGCATTTTATTTTTTTAAATTTTGATATTTTTGAAGCAATTTATATTTAAAAAAAATATTGCAATATAAATTCCCTCTATTTCACAAATAAAAAAACCGGCTAATTTTGTGCATCTTTTTCGAAAAATGTTTTCCATCATCTCAGTATACAGTGTAACAAGGCTTGTGCTTTGTTCTTTGGTTTCTGCGGTCCTTTTCATACCAACAGATCAGATTCGGCGTGTTTTCCTTCTGCACAATTATTTTCTGTATCTTCAAGTCAAAATTTTTTTCTGGGAAAACTTTCTTAATTCCTAATGGACAGGAGAAAGTTTGATTCAAAAGGGGGCCTCTAATTAAGGTGCAGTATCCCTTATTAGTTCAAGATATGCTGCCGAAAACGGCCCATTCAAATGGAACTCATTCAATTATCTCCCAAATGATGGTAAATTTATGATCTTGATCATTGTAAATTGGTATAACCAGCACTTTGAAAAAATATCGTATTCGTACCCTGGGAAAAGTCGACGCTTGCATCTTACTGCTCGAAGAGTTGTTACAGTTGAACGTGGTGTTTAGAAATCCCAGCAAATTATTGAAAAAAGGATTGACTGAGATTTGAATTTCCGATTAAAAAAAAATTCTTAAGCATAAACCGTTCAAAATACACTGTAGCTTAAAAAGTGGTCCAATGTTTCCGGCTCATCGAGTACCTCAAAGAGATCGGATTTGCCATATAGAAGTCCTAGAATCCTTTAATCTACTTTCTCTCTTTTTTGTGGTCTCGGCAAAAAAAGGAAGTACGAGTTACGGAGCACCGTTAAAATCGTTTCAATGTTTTCGCGGGTTTAAGCGAAGGACTTGAACATCATCCTGCAGACGAAAGATTCGTAAAAAGAGACATAGGAATCTCTCGACGCAGAAAAAATGCCAATCTTTTCAGGCACCTCGTGAATCATAAACATTTTTGAAGCTAAATAAATTATTGCGACGATCATTTCTGGATGAATGTAAGGAATTCCCGAATGACGTGCATTTCATCGACTTAAACCAGAGTTTTGACTTTTTATTTCAATCACGCACTTTCGTTTTGAAAACTTACATAAGCAGTTTTCTAGGGAAGATCAAAGCATAAATTGTCTAAAACAGTGTTCCTCAACCTTTGCGAATACACAGATGACGGGCAAATTTCCATAAAATTTTTGCAGACTCGAGAAAGTTTCATTTGAAAGACTTCATGGCAGGTATGTCAAAAGTTTCTGTTTTTCTGTTGTTGTTGCAAAAAACTAAGCTAAGAACCAATGAAGCAGCTATTGTGGAATGTCGTCAAACATTAAAAAGGTGGGCTTTTAAAGAAAGGTTTCTCAGAATCAAAAAATTAAATAATTTATTTCACGAGAGAGCAGAAATATTGATCACGAATTAAAAGGGAGAAAGCAAAATTTGACCATTTCATCTGCAAAAAGCCTTTCGGCATTTAAAATTTTGAATTATTATAATCATGACCACAGATAAAATTTATCTGAAGCTTTATTCTTTACATTTTTTAAATAAATCGAGTGTGTTCCACAAATTGATATCTTTCGAAAAAATTGAGCAATTTTTATTCACAAAATATACAAACGCATTTTATTATAAATAGCAGCAGCTTCTACAGTGACTTGAAATTCAACATCCGAAGTTTTTCAAGGATAAACTGTCTCAACTTATTCTCTCAACAACCAAATCCAGAGTTACTCAAAATTAAAGTGACCCAACTTGATCACGACCTCCTTTTCTCCCCCGACCAAGATCATCTCTCTCTCTTTCTTTATTTTTTTATTATCTCTCTCTCTGTGTCCTCTCCCGCCTGCCAAACACAGGACCGGAAGCAAAAGTCATTAGCGTCCAATAACGCGTGCCGCCAACATTATTCGTTCCGGTCAAGGCGGCCTGCCCACGGCTGGCTTCACTAATGAGCTAGGACGACTCATTATAGGTCAAGCTATCCGAAAACCCACCTTTCCCACGGATTCGTCGAGCTTGTACCGCGTTAAGGAATTATCATGGGGCTCCTAATGAGCCTCGTCTGTACTAGGTTGCGTGGGCGCAATATCACGAGCAATTAACCATCATCCACGACAACGATACCCTAACGATTATTAATTGATCGACGAATCGACTCACGATTCCGTCAACGGGTGAGAAATTTATCGCATCAATAAACCATACACACGAGAACGAAGAAAAAAAAACCCACCACGCAGAATTTTCAGATATACTTTTCCGTCGAAAATTTTACTATGATTAGTGAGTCAGAAGGGAAAGTTGCTCAAGTAACTTCGTGAGAATTTCTACGAGTTTCGTAATTTTTTTTAAATAAATCGAACATCGACCTCCCGCGGTTAATGAGGACCATGACGAGGGTAATTAACTAATTGATGAAGATGCTTGACGGTGAATGAATAGTTTCTGATCTCGCCGAGTTCGGAATAAAAGGAGGGTGGACAGGAACTATTCGTAATTTATGACCGAATCAACACACAAATTTATTTCCAGATACACCTGAAACGCTTACAAAAATCCTATCTCAGTGCCCGAGCACTGAAAGAAGCACAAGAAATCGTAGCAGTCATAACAAAGAAAAAAAAAATCCACCGATAATTTTCTCACTAGTTACTCCTGGAAAGTTCTTCAAGTTTTGTGCAATATTTTTCAATTGAACCTCGACCGCTTAACTAGTGAAGAAAATTAAATAGATAAAAAAAACTGATGACACTGAACGGCTAATGATCACTTGTACATTCCAACAAATTCTCAACAAAAGTAATTGCTGAACTCAGCAAATATAACTGATTTGACACTTCAAATGTATGAAGAATTCAACCCTCTTTCACAAGAAAATAACAACAAAACTTGGAATAGTCTGCACGGAAATAAGGACAAGTTTCTTGAAATCTGGGGAGAGTCTTTCTGGGCTTTAAAAAGTTGAATTAATTTGATCACGTTCTTAATGAGGAATTAATATTCACGATAAAAAAAGTACTCGACAAATTGATGAACATGCTTTACAGCGACTGAGAAATAAAAAAACAGTAAGTTTTTCAACTTCTGAGATACGAACACTGAGTAAAGCTAATTAACATTTTCAAAAATCAACTCGCCATTGTCTTTTCTCAATAAACCGTGAAAAGCTGCTGAAACATAAAATCGCAAAAGAGTTACGAGAGAGCAGAAATACTGATCACGGATTAAAAGGGAGAAAGCAAAATTTGACCAAGTCATCTGCAAAAAAGCCTTTCGACATTCTAAATTTTGAATTATTTTAATCATGACCACGGTAACCATAGAGTAATTTAAAATTTAATGCAGATGCTTGACGGCAGATAAGTGGTTTTCGGTCTAATCAAATATCATGAGAAAAGGTTATTACTCAATGGACGAATACAAAATTTCCTTTTCTCTTTCACCTTATAGACGGTCGAAAAATTAATCCCTCAAAAAATCGAAAAAAACACAAAAAAATTATTCATCGTCGGTATTCAAGAAGCAAGGGAAAAGTTGTCAGATTATCTCTTCTGAAAGTTCTCCGGAGTTTTTAAAAATCGTGTTCTTCGTCGTTCGGAACCCGACCTCCCGGGTCATAATGAGGATCACGATGGCGAAAGGTAATTAAACTAAATGACGAAGATGCTTAATGATCACTGAATAGCTTTCTAACCCACCAAGTTTGTATAACGAAAGGAAGACGTTGACTGAGTGGACAGTCAACCAAAAGGACCATCAATCAAGCTCGTAAAAGGTTCTGCCTGGCCATACGACATGGATTCTCATTTCAGTAATGTTTTCTGACACTCGCTGTGAGTCTAATTATCCTGTCGGACGATTAATCAATTTTTCTTGGACACCAACACAAAGGCTTTCTTGTCAAACATATTCTGCCTCTTTTTGTTTTGTTTGAATAGTACGTTAATAAATAGCATATCTTAGAGAACGACGCATTTTCCGCCGAAATAATGCTTACAGCAGAGAAGCGAAATTACCGACGATTCCCGAGAGGTTATTTTTAAAAATTAAATTCAAAACAATAATAAAAATTTTGCGACAGGTTCAGCAGAATTTTTGTGTGGTTTCAATTGCGCTTCTTGGATTGAAATTTCATTCGAAGTCATAACCGGTGTCCGTTTTAAAATCATACTGTAGTCGCTTCCAGTAATTGAGAATACCATTTCAATTTCATTTCCACAAGAATACAGAACAAGTACTGTATCGGTACTTTTCTTTCGTTTCAATTCTCTCCAAATTTCTATAGTTATGTTTGAAACTGACTTTTGTTTCCGAATCCAATTGAAGGATTAATTGGACAAATGAACCCTCGCCTCCAAGTTCAGCCTCCAGTCAACTCATTTACCCAGCATCAGTTCAAGTCCTATAGAATATCACCAATCTCAACTTTCTGAAACTCTTCTTTTTTTTTCCTGCAGCAAAAAGGCTATAGTTTCCTACAACTGAAAAATTCTTCCAAAAATAAATATTTCCTTTTTTTCTTCTTCTCTTTTTCTGCGCAGGACCTGTTTGGATCTGCATGGACTCAAAGAGCAATATACAGTATATATACAGTATATATACACTGTATTGTGTATATGAACAAAAACAAAAGCCAAAAAAGTATATATAAACAATGAACTGAACCCATGTATATACAGTGAGACCCCAAGATGCGGACGTAATTGGTACATCAAGAATGTCCCAAAGTCAAAATGTCCCTAAGTCGAGTTTTGTTTTCCCATAGACTTACATTATATAATTTTCAATTGGTGTTTTGTGGAAGAAATATTCTTCAGAATTCCCTGAAAAAAATAATAACCGGTGTCCGTTTTAAAATCATACTGTAGTCGCTTCCAGTAATTGAGAATACCATTTCAATTTCATTTCCACAAGAATACAGAACAAGTACTGTATCGGTACTTTTCTTTCGTTTCAATTCTCCCCAAATTTCTATAGAAACTGACTTTTCTTTCTACCGAACATAAAAATTTTTCTCTCAGAATTTGACGTTCTGTTGTGTCTTTTCAAATCATTGCCAGAATCTTCAGGGGAAAAAAACTCGAAGAAAACGTACTCAGTACAGTATTTTGTAAATTTATATCATGGCATAGATTTTTTTTTAATTTCCGGAAAAATTTGAAGATAGGCTTCATCCAGAAAAGAGTCCTCCAATAATATTGAGTGGCAAGGGTAGCTGTCTTTCTGTTTACATTTTTTTATACTTTAAACACTATACAAAAAATATAAACAATAAGCAGGACCAGATACACACAACTCAATTCTGCACAAAATAAGCAGCAGAAATTTCGGGATGGAAAATTCTTTCAGTCCCTGAATTTCCGCTCATGAAACCATTTCAACTCGCTTCCAGATAAATCGACCTCCAACCAAGTATTTCAGGATGAAGGAAGGAGAAAAAGAATTAAAAAAATACAAATCGATGCTTTCCAAATCTAATTGAAGGATCAATGAGGCAAATGAGTCCTTGCCTCCAAGTTCAGCATCCTGCCAATTCATTTACCCAGCATCAGTTCAAGTCCTATAGAAGATCACCAATCCCAACTTTCTGAAACTCCTCTTCTTTTTTTCCCGCAGCAAAAAGGCTATAGTTTCCCCCAACTGAAAAATTCTTCTAAAAATAAATATTTCCTTTTTTTCTTCTTCCCTTTTTCTGCGCAGGACCTGTTTGGATCTGCATGGACTCGAAGAGCAATATATATATATATATATATATATATATATATACTGTATTGTGTATATGAACAAAATCAAAAGCCAAAAATATATATAAACAATAAACGGAACCCAATATACATATACAGTATACATATATTTACCTTGTATAGTGTATATGAACAAAAACACAAAAGAAAAATATATTTAAACAATAAACTGAACCCAGATGCAGACTGGATATACTGTACTTGTACTCACTCTTCCACGCAATGCCCAGCAGTGGCGATCCACTGCTCGTTGATGAGCGCGCCGCCGCAGCGGTGCGTTGACGAGAAGCCGAAGAAGGAAGTCCGCCGCACGGACACCTGCCACGGGAACTGGCCGAACGCCGAATCCCGGCCGCCGACGATCCGGCCCTGGGGGTACAACGGCGGCACTCCGCACTCTGCTCGTCATCAGCACACGCGCGTGTCCCGGAGATGGAGGATGGAGGACGAGAATAAGCCCCCCCCACCCAAAGGGGCAGGATGAAAAAAAAAAATGAAAGAAAAAAAATTAACATTAAAAAATAAAAGAGCCAAGGCGTCCAAATGCTGTATGCATGTATATACAGGTGGTACCTTGCAATTCGACCTCCAGCAATCCATCAATACCATCCCGCAATTTGATGGTTGAATTGGCAGGGAGGTTGACTTGCAATTCAATGCTTGCCCCGCAATTCAACCAGCTTTGGCCCTTTTGTTGTTGTAGCATTTTTGTATTGTACTTGCATTTTTTTTAAATTTCATTGAGTGTCTCACAACTTGACCAATTTGCAATTCAACCCTAATTTGGCAATGGATTATGGTCAAATTGCAAGGTACCACCTGTATTACCCTCCATAACTCAAACCTCCTCAATTATAGTTGAATGCCTTTCCATGTCTCATTGTTTTTTATTTCAAATCCTTGTCTAAATTACCTCATGTTGAAGGAAACATTAAAAACCACTGCAACTCACAGGCTTTTCCTCTCAAACATGAGTAACTCACATTTTCTGAGGTCTTTTGTCTATCATTTTCTCGACAGAGGAAAGACAAAAGCAATAAAAAGAAGAAACTTGATGAGTTTTGAAAGGAAGTGAAGGACTATAGTTGGGTATAAATGAACCCCTGCCTCCAAGTTCAGCATCCTGTGAACTCATTCAAGAAACAATTTGAGGCCCTGAATATAACCAAATACAATTTCCGGCAATTCTTTGAACTTTTCCACGACAAAAATGCCTGTTTCCATGACTTGAAACCTCCTTAAGTAGAATTTTCTTGCTGGTCCCTTGAAATTTAACTCGAAGATGTTCGACCGTATTTTTCCCCCGGGCGAGTGTTGCTGCTTATAAATAAAATGCGGAATAAATAAAATAATTTTTGGGGTAAACTACGAGAAAACACAAGTGTCAGGTCAATCGAAGTCGGTGGGGGACACACCTTTACACACACACACACACACACACAAGGTACTCGAAAAATAAGACGATTCGGCTCAGTTTTCAAATACTGTAATATCAGCGTTGAAATAAATGAAAACAATGGCATTAGCTTCGCATATATTACATTACAGTAAAGTACTCATTTTTGACAGTAATGGCGATACAACGTGTTCGTCTGGTCGTGACTTTAATTTGACTTGGGCTCTCATTTGAGTCGTGCTAAGTTGTCACGACGCTGAGTTGGGCTTGGCTCTCGCTTGACCTACACGAGTTATTGGTACTGTACAAACATCGTCAAAAAATAACTTTCGATAAAATTTCGTTTGCAGCTAAATTAAGAAACACGCACACACACACACACATATACACACACATACACCACACCACACACGTAAACTAGTGCGTAAGCTCATAGAAAACAAGCCATTATTGACCGATACAAACTGCTGTTTTTCACTCGAAATATTTACATACTGCAACACTTATTGAAATCAATTTTTACGCTGAAGCTCGCAAAAAAGTTCTCTTCTTTTGCATATTTACGGCAATTTAGAGATACACACATCCTCACCAATAACCTATGAATCATATTCCTGATTACAGTACTTTAAAAGCATGTAAACAGTCTCTGGAACTGCTGTATTCAGTTTTCCCTTCATGGTGAAAAATCAATTAAATAGTACACGCATTCCTCCATATTTCTATCATATTTTCTGGAGTCGCCTGGAAAACCTGAGCACCAGTCTTGAACAAAGTTAGTTTGAAATAAAAAGTCATTCATAAATACAGATTACAGTTGAACCTTATTATTAAGATTCCACAGAATAAACCGCCACCCTCAGGAATTGTACATTTATTTTGAAAAACAATTTGTTTTTCTATTGACAAAAGCCCCGGAAACCCCGTTAACACGGCAATTGAAATATGCTCTTACCAATTGATTCCTTCTACAATAACTCGACAACAAGATTCTAGTTTCTGCAGAAAATCTCCAATCGAAAAAAACCCCAAATATAATGTGATCTAATCACAACGAAGCCATTGGGACCATTCAAATTGTTTTCAGGTAACTCATTCACCATTGTATTTTGAACAAGGAGATAAAAAAATGACTTCGTTGCAAGCGATTATGTTTTAAAACGAGATTCGTTGTAATGAGATTCTACTATACAAAGATGACATGATTTTATTTTTGCGAACATCTATAGCTGTGTATAACTCAAGCATCCGAGGGTTCTTTTGTTTGTTTCCTATAGAAGAATCCGAGATTTATTTCCTATTATATTTGATTTCCATTTTATTTTAGCTTTTATTATGAACCACCAACACCCTTTAAAGTTTAAACCACAAAAAATGGTGGCGGCTAATCGAGGTTAGACTGCTAATTTTTTTTTCAGTCAGAATAAATCAAGCCTTGAAAAAAGTCGAATAAATCAGTCAGGGTTTGTAATTGTTTTTTTGTAAATGCTGTATAATTAAATGAAACATACCGTTGTATCTGCCCTGACTCGCAGGACTGGCACTGATCGTCGCAGGCTGAGTCCCATTCCCCAAACCCACGGGTTTCACTGACGTCGAACCCGAACCCGCCGTCGCCATTGACGTCGTCGCCGCCGCCGTCGTCGTCGTCGTCGGTCGTGCCGTTGTCGTACTCGTACTAGTCGAAGTACTTGTAGTAGAAGTCGTAGTACTAGAAGTACTGGTCGAAGCAGTTGTAGTCGACGGTGCTTCGTACGCCACTAACGTCGGTTTCGGACGAAACAACCACGGCCTGTGGGTGTGAATCGTCGTCGAGGGCCTGAACACGGGTTTACTGCTGCTCCAGGGTTTCCCTTGCCACGGCGACGTCGATGTCGTCGTCGACGACGACGACGACGAAGACGTCGTTGTTGACAGTGTCGTCGTCGTCGTCGACGGCTTCAAAGAAGACGGACCGTCGCTGACGTTGTTGTCCAGCGCATTATAGCCCAGGATATTCGCATCCGTCAACAGGACAGTGGGAAAATCATCGACCGTCGACGGATATGAAGTCAATGTCGTCATTTTATCTCTCTCCGTCGACGCTGACGTCGTCGTTGTTTTCGTGGTGGTGGTGCTCGTCGTCATTGTCGACGTCGTCGCCGGGGGTTTTCTTCTGGTTGTCGTTGATGTGGTTGTTGTTGCTGTTGACGATGTAGCAGGATGATGAGAATAGAATGTCCGACGTGTTGTCGCGAGAAAAGGGGCTCTTTGCGTCGTTGTTGTCGTTGTTGTTGTTGGTGTGCCGAAGCCGGCGACTTTGGCGTCGGGTCGCACAGAGGACGGAGCAGCAAAGGCGGAGAGGAAGCTGGAAGTGGTGAGTTTTTCGCCGACAGCGACACCGACGCCGGCGTTGTGATGGTGACCCGGGTTGGCGTGGGTGTCGATGCTGTTGGACGACGGGTCGTGGGCGCAGCAACTGCCAAACATGTAGCGATCCGTGCAGATGCCCAAATGCGTGCCCTCGCTTTTCATGCATTCCCACACGAACATGCAGGTCCCGGCCCGGCCCTTGACTGTGCACGGCTTTTTGCTCATCTTCTGCTGCTGTGGTACGTCTGGATTTGAAGCGGAAAATAAATAAATAAATTAAATAAATAAATAAATAAATGAATAAATGCATATACAGGTACAGTCGAACCCCTCTAAGTTGAATTTCAATGGACCTGCAACAAAAATCGACTTGGGGAGATTTTGACTTCGGGAGGTTTTGAATTGTATAGATTGGAACAATACAAATAAACAATACAACAACAAAGACCATTTTTTATGGGAAACTTGAAAAAAAAAATGTAAATGGTGATATTCTGGGGCATAAATGGCTTCTTAAATGAGTGAAAAGGCTGCTGAACTGGGAGGCAGGGGTTCATTTGCTCAATTAAGTCTTTCACTTCCTTTAAAAAACATAAATTTCTGTTTTTATTGCTTTTTTTGCTTTCTTTTTTTTCAAGAAAATAATGGTCAACAAGCCACAGAAAATTTGACTTACGGAGGTTTGAGGGGAAAAGCTTTTGAGTTAGGGAGGTTTTTAATGTATTGGTTCTAAGGGGATTCAGATGGGGACCTGAAAAAAAATGCAACTTAAGGGGTATTTGACTTAGGGAGGTTTGAGTTAATGAGGTTCATCTGTAGTACCTTGCAATTTTACGTCCTGTAATTCAACGCTCAAATTTGATGGGACATCAACTTGCAATTCTGGCTTGTTCAATAATTTGTTTTTCATTTGTTGCAGAAAAGTAAATCCTGAAAAAGGCAAACAACATTGTTGAACTCACTGTTTTGTCTCACCAGCATCAGCTGAAGTAAGATAGCTATCTCAGAGGAAGGATGCTAGAGATTTTCATCACTGCAGAAAAGTTTGTTTTAAATAAATTGATGCAGCTAAAAATGGTTATTTACAGCAAAGAAAAATGTGTGCTATTTGTTTTATCACTGCAAACAATTTTTTTAGCTTGAGAATTGAAGGAGTTATAAGCTTTGTAAATTCAAAAATTGGTAGTTGTGCCATATGTGGAGAATTTTTCCTTCAGAAATTCTCATTAATTTAATTTGTTTGAAGCTTTGAACCAGTTTTTTAATTTTCTGACTGTGCGCAGTTTTATTCAATGATTGTGTAGTGTGCTTTTAATCTGTTTTAATTAACTGTGATGCATGAGAAAATAGATGAGACTCACTTCAGCACTGAAACAAAATGGACGTTTTGCTGTGGTCCTCTCTGCCTGTGTTTGATAGGTTCTTTAAATTCAATTTATACTCAGGGGCTGCTTAATTGTCCTTTCACAAAGGATAAATTTAACCTTTGAAAATCTTTAAAGTCAGTCGCCTATTATAAGCAACATTTATTTGTTCCTGTTCCTGCTGTAAATCAAGATTTTTCTTCCAGAATGGAGATTGGTAACTTTATTCATTGAAGCGCAACAAAGCGAAAATTGTCCAAGACTTTTTTTTTTCTCAGTGCATGCCCTTGCAATGCATTCAAATGTTATAATATTGTCCAGCAAAATTTCAACTGATGATAAATACGCTAATAACCCCAAAAAATGAGATACACTAATTCTAATCATTGTCACTCATTTTACGCAAAAAACTTCAAGATATGACTTTTTTCTCAGTCATATCTTTTTTTTTCGAAAAATTTCGACTTCAAAGGCAAGTGAAAAAATATTCCATTGCCGGAAAGTAAAATAAAAGCGTCTTTCAAAACAACTCAATCATCTTGATAAGCTCTAGTTCACCTGGATTTTTGAGGATTGCATTTTCAATGAATTTAAGTTGAAAATTGAGACAATTTCATAGCAATATCATATAGAAATATACCACACATTCTGAACAGAAACATTTTTCATTCGTTTATTTTGTGGTGTTCCAGAACAGCATGATTGAATCGCATATTTCAAAAATCAAGCCCGGAAACTCAAATGAATAATGAAGCAAAATTTCATAGTATTATTCCGTACTACATTTTTCGCGATAGAAAACGTTTCAGTTTTTCGCAATTTTCTCCTTTGCTTCAAGATGAAACGGAACTTTCTACCAATCAAAATTGGAAACTCAAGAGAAAAAATATACCGCGAAGTAATGCAACGACTTTCGCGGAAAACATTTTTATTCACCTCATATTTCCTGATGCTGCTTTAAATCACGATAAAAATTTTGTTTCGCTGAAATTGAGGCCGGATACAATAAAGAGAGAAATGATACGGCAACATTTTTACTACGCCTTTTGAGCCAGAAAACGTTCGCCATTTCCCACTTATCTGTTCCTACGTTAAGTTCAAATAAAAATTTAAATGTTCTAAAATAGAGACTCAAGATACAAAGGAAAAAGGCAATAAATAAAATTGCACTGCAATTCCGGCTCGTTCAATAAAAAAATTTATATCTGTTCCTGTTCCCGCTGTAAAGCAAGCTATTTTCTACAAATTGAGGCTAGTAACTTTATTCAGTGAAATACGACAAAACAAACATTGTTTACGAATTTTCTTTTTTCTCAGTTCTTGCCTTTGCGATACATCGAAACAGTCCAGCGAAATGTCAACAGATGATAAAAACGATAATGACCACACAAAAATGAGATACAATTATTCTTATTGATACGGTTAATAATTCAGCAGTGCCAAAAAAAGTTCCACGCAACATAATTGAGGTTATAATAAGTTTATTCTTCATTATTTTATTTTTCAATCAATTTCTCAAAAAATATCGAACAAAATAGCATAGAACGTCACAGCTGGTCCTGCAGTTGTATTCAACTCTTCAATTTTTTACATTTTTAATCAAAAGATAATCGAGTAAGCTTTAATTCATCACTGCTTTGAGCTTTATAGCTAAATTCGTTCATGAGACGTACCAATTTGAAAAATTTGCATTCTCCTTTCCGATTCGCCTCATCGTACTCAAACATTTTTTAAATACTGTAAAGGTTGGTTCACGCGGTAGATAATTTAGCTTCGCCACAATATAAAAAGTAATACATAAAAAGTTTATTATTTTACGTCTTCTCAGAATTTTTCGTGAAGAATCAATGAAATTGCCATAAACCATCATAACTGGTCATAAAGCATTTTCAACTCTACCATTTTAGTATTATTCAATAGATAATCGAGTGAGCTTCAATGCATCACTGCTTTAAACGTGATTGCTAAAATCATAAGGGAGATATAGAATTGTAAAAAAAAAATTGGCATTCTCGTTTCCGCTTCCCCTCTTACTCATTAAAATTTCAAATTAAGGTTGGGTCACGTGTCAGAATATTCTTCTTGTTCCCCGTCGAAAAAATCCTGTCAGCTTCGAGGCCCATTTTTTTTTTGCGATGTAATCATACTCACATGTGACTGAATTTCTTACGACGAAAGCCAAAAAACCGTTACATTAACATATCCTGTTACTCGGCTCATCAGGCGAAAAACGGCTTATTAACTCGGGCATCGTTTATTATCGCACCTTGGCAGTAATAACCATTCGGAGTCGTCAATCTCAACTCCACCCTCGAACCGCAGAAGAACCCGCCGCGAAAAGATATTTCAAACCTGACCCGATTTCCGAGGGAAGATAAGGCACTTTAATCTGAAAACTTCACACACACACGCCTTCGCTTAGAATTTTTCTGATAATTGTTTTTTTTTTTTTTTTTTTTTTGGTGAGCGTTCAACAACCTGGGTCGTGTACTTTTGCAGAGCGAATCTAAGCTCACCGGGAATTGCATTTTTAATTAAGAAATCCGCCAAGATTTTCCAGGCAAAAAATAGCGGTCTTCGTCGTTGAAAGCCTCAACCACTAATTCACAATTTCGGATTACAGGTGGGAGTTTCACCTAGTTCCCAGAATTTTTTTTTTTTTTTACATCAAAGTGAGATCAGCAAAAACTGTTCCATTCAAGAAATTCGTGCTCTTGAAATTCGGAGAAGTCGCCAAGAGAAGGATAAACAATAATGAAAAAATAATAATTTCTCAACACCCAGACATCAGAAACCTTTCGAGGCGAGGATTGCAAATGTTCGGAAGAAATCTGGATTTATTTCTTTGTAAACACTGTGTAAAAACAGCTTCTCCACAATCATGTTCCCGATACAGCGAATATTTTCGCTTCGTCTCTCTCAGCATTAATGTTGAATAAACCAACCATAATTCCAGATAAATCGGAACTCAAAATAAAAAAAATAATTCCGGCAGATTTTTAACCCATCCGTATAATTCTAAGTGTTTCTCGCTTCGTGTGAGCAAAAAGCGATGATTCAAAATTGCTAAAAGACATAAATAGAGATGATTCTCTGCATTTAGAAATATATTTAGTGATATTGCCAACATTTCTGTGTATGATGAAAATAAACACAATTCCAAAACACTTTCGGGTATGAACTTCACTAAAATAAGTTTGTGATGCGTAATTTTGGAATTTGTTTTTTTTTTTCTTCGGACGAGATCCCTTTTAATTATTTTGCATTGTTTTGCTTTCTGGTGCGTATAAAGTTCATTTAGGTATTTTTAAATTTCCACATCAATTGCACGTCAATCCATGATAGAAAAATATATTAAAAATACGGTTAAATTATAAAATCCCCTCGGGATCGTTGGCAGATTAGCTCGAACATTTTAAACCGCTCATAAAAAATATTTTTGAAGCAGGGATAATCGAGATTCTGCTGGGTTCTACATGAACTCGCTACTAGAAAAAAAAATTGTCTGTACGGGATTCCCTATAAATGGCTAAAACAGTAAAAATGTTGAAACAGGTTTGAAAACGAATTTACCAATGGATCGCTCGAGGTTGTAGAAGGGCCGCAAGGATTGTCGAATCCCGGCTACGGATACGAGGTGCAGACCGAGCAGCAGGGCCAGGCAGCTGGCCCTCACGCCCCATTGCAGGTTCCCTTGGGTCACTGGCTGTCCCATGCTCCACAGCCCGACGAGCAAGTCCAACGACCACGTCACTGGTGACGTTTTTCGACGACCTCGTCCTCGCTGTCTACAAAAAATAAGACGAAGCAAAGCCCAAAAAAATCAGACAAACTAAACAACCGTAATTAAAAAAAATTGTGCATGAAAAATCAAAGCCTGAATTGCTCAGGGCATACTTCAAAAGTTATTTAAAGAACGTTTGAATGCATTTTCTCGAGAGCATACGTTTTCAAGTTGGAGTTCTTCTAATCAACATGAGATCAACAGTAGGAACTAGAGTAAATATGCGTGGTTTTGCTAATACTGTAATTGTCTCATATTTTGCAATCATTAATTGAATAAATTCTTGCGCAACTATTTAAATGTTAAAAAAAGCCTTTAAATTCTGCATCAGAACTTATCTCATTTAAATTATGATCGCACAGATGCTTTTATCACGCAAAATAAAGAATAGCTCTTCAATTGTCACCAAATTCGTAGCAGAAGGCCTTTTTGCCTTAATTATTCTTCAATTTTTTCTTTCCTCCGTTTGAGCCTCGGTAGAAACATTGAAAAATGGCAAAAAGCTCCATCAATTCGAGACAAGATAACAAAACTTCAACCCTTGAATGTCATTACTTTAGGTAGAAAGTAAATTATCTCCATTCGCCAAATTGATGCATTGAGGGCATTTTTCTCGGCCAAAAATCTTGAAAAAGTGCAATTATCATGACATATTTTAAAAATTGCTAAAAAAGCACATGTTCTTCTATTTTTTGGAGAAGGGTCACGGGATCTTTGGTCGTTGAGAAACGTCCCACGATAAATCAATATTTATGGCACGGCATTAAGCATAATTTGGGAATAATGGACTGAATAATGCTTTCAGGAGACAATAAAATTATGAGCTCGTATTCTGTTCCAGGCCATCATTTCAATGCATGACACCAAATTACGGTAATTTTTCTGAATACACGTGAACCTGTTAATTCAGGTAAGAGGGAGAAAAAATACTCTTTTTGAATTTTGAAAGGGAATTGCGTCCCCTTCACTTTCTTCGGATGATCAATGAAAATTTTGAATAAACTGTCCTAATTCGACAAGGAATTATACGGCATGATTATTCCCGCACACGAAAAAAGGGGAAAAAAAGAGAAATACATCTGCTCAACAGCTCAACTACCGAAAAACACCCAGTTGAAAATTTTGAATCTTCTGCTCAAGAAAATTGGTGACTATTTAGAATAAATTAACCGGGTATTTTATTTTAAACTTTGATGCATACTTTCTCAACACTCCTTCCTTATTAAGGAAAATTTCGGCACAGTTTGACAAACTTTTTGCTGATTGCAATCGGTTTCTCATTTAATTCCACTAAATTTACTCAGATGCTTTCGCCAGACCTTTCGCAGTGCAGAAGGCAGGTAATACTGTATTTCAACTCGAGAGTTTTCAAGGGAGGAAAATTTGAATTTTTGTCGGGGAAAATCAAATATTAAAGGAAGTTGAAATTGGCGATGATTTGTGCCTTGAATAGCTAAACTTAAATGCAAGGATTCATTTACCCAGTTTACCACTAACTTTCTTTTGAAAAGCAGCCAGTCACATTTTTAATTACTTTTATTTTTTGTTGGTTTCCAAAATAAAAGCACAAAAGCCTCTTGAAAATTTGAGTTGAAAAGGTTCGAGGGGGAAAACCTTTTAGTTATGATGGTCTTCATATAATACATTGTTCTTAAGGGTACTCAAGATAAATTCGACACAGCAGGGAGGTTCAAGTTATCAGATCCCAACTATATGTTAAAAATTCCTCAAAAATCTAGAATATTTCAAAGGTCTATACATTTTTCAGAACGTGAGATACTGTAAAACAGAAAACAACCATTCTACAATCAAAAGAGGAAAAGTTTCCAAGTTTTCAAAACCGGTCACACAAGCGATTTCCTCACTTCTCCCGAAAAAAAAATAATTAAAAATTCAGTAATCTCCAGCAGGTGTTCGAAATGAGAGAAAAAATGAACGCCGAGCACGAAAATAGCGGAATGAATTTTCTGCATTTGTTTTGGCAAACATGCTGAAAAAAAACGTCATGCTCTTATCGAACCATCACGAAATTTCGAAAGTAGCTTCCCATTTTTGTATTCCTCGCAAAACTATTGGAAAAAATATAAATTATTTCGCAACCAGCATTTGAATACAAAGGCTTATGTTATTGATGAAACGCCTCACTATTCGGAGCACGAAGGAACATCTGGCGTTTTTTCTTTTTTTTATAGCTTACTACGGAGAAGAAATCACTCAATATTTTTTTCAGTCGGGATTGCGGTTGAGTCATTTCCCCGAGGAAGAACGAATAATTATTTTTCTTGTCATGAATCCCCGCTTTCAGCTCCTCTCCAGACTGAATATTGATTGCCAAAATTGCATACGTCTACTACTTATTTCACAGGAGTAATCCGATATTCTCCGGTTCCCCCATCATCCTTCTTTCCTCGTAGCTTGTATATCATTCAGAGAATTACGAAAGAGACTGAAAATTTCATGAAAGTCGTCTACAGCATTTCAATTTAAACTTTCTACATCTTGTAAATCACTTGGTAAAAAAAAAGTTTCATACACTTTCGGATTGTTGAATCAACGGCCCGTAAGATTGGACTCCTCGATCTACAAAGACACTACATGTTCATAAAAACGTTCGTGCACATTGCCAAGTTGAATATTTGCAGAGTTTTGAAAATCAATATTTCCAGAATGGTTCGTGAAGAATTCTAAGAAAATTCTCGGGGAAAATATCATACAAAATCTGCGATGACAATCTCGCAAGAAAAAAGGTATTTTTTCGGGTAATCGTAGATCAGGGCACGAAAAACTACAACAACTTTCCCAAAAAGCCCTTCAAACTGTAAAAATAAACAAGCATTAAATTTCTTTTGCGATTTGAATTCATAAATATTCCTTTCGAAACTCTCAGGCTGTCCGTATAGCTATAGAATTTAATTTGTAAAATTCAAAAGTTCAAATATAATGGAATTGACTTGCATTGGAATTCATTGTGAAAACTTCAAGGAATTGTGTTTTAAAATTAATCAAATACTTGTCCCCCCTTTATATTTTTTAGAGTTGTCATGAAAAAAATGAAAAAAAAGTAAAGGGGACTCGAATTTCCCGATTTACTCAGCTTTCTGAGAACAAAAAGAAGATACTACTCACAACTATCGGAATTTCATAACTTTTCAAGGATTCAGAATATTCAAGGGTTTGAGAATGACATCATTCAGAAAAATGACACATTTTTTTGTTATACACGGTATTGCTCAATAAATGTCGACGTAAATGTGTACGAAACACTGGCATGACACGTCCCAGTCCAAGAATTCGTGAAACTGAAGAACCTCAAATGAAGATCACAGAAATGATTTACGAAAACGCATCATTTTGAGGAATTCGGTCTCCTTCTGGAAAGGGAAAAGTGAAAGTTTGGAAACTACTTTCCCAAAAAATTTTGAAGTAATTTTTCTTTCCCGACCTCGCGAAGCCAATTATTTCGAACGCTTCCGGTTACCGGAGATGGTTTTCTTTCATCATCTTCCTCTTCTCGTCGAAATAAAAAGATTTGAAAACGATTGCAGCAGCAATTTTCATGCTTACGTATGATACAAATTTTTTCAAGAATAAATCATTTTCGTGGAAAATTTGCATCACCTTCGTTGGATAAAATGAGACGACCTTTCCCGGTTCAAACAAGAACCAACGTTCAACGCATGGAGCTGCAGCAAAAATTCAGAATTTTCGCCATCTCATTTCAGCATGAATCCTGTCTGATTCATTCGCCAAACAAAGGGAACCAAACCTTACCCACATGAAAAAAAAATCAGGTACAAGAAACGTGGGAGTAAACCTGCTCAGCAGCAGAAAAAGACCCAAACAACGCCCACGATTGTTGCGAAATGCGTGGCGAAAAGTTAGCAAACATCTCCTTTGTTCAGCCGACTGAAGATACTTTTGCAATTCTCATTTTTTTTCCTTTGAAGGCACATTAAAGTTTGTCGAAGCTTATTGTTTAAGGCGTAGTCTTTACTCATTTTTTTCAGGTAATGCGTGGGAGAATTGTTGGAAAAGGATTTACAAATGTTTAGGTACCATCTCGAATTTAAATGTAAGCGCACTTGAACAACATAGAAAAGCGGAAGATTAGCATATATTCGAGGATTTAAAATCCCTTATTTTTCAAGAGGTTGAACATTCGTATTTTAAAGTTCAAATTCAAAATTGCGGAGTCAACGGAAAATTTCGATTTTCATACTCAACGCTGTTTTTTTCTTTGCGATTCACCAAGAAATCCATTCGCCAAAGCTTTCGTTGAAAAAAATAATTCCTCGCAAAAAATTAACTCCACCAATTTTAGAATTAGTCGCAAGTCATCAAGGAAAGCCAAAGCCAAGTGAAACTGAGCAAAAAAGTTCAGACATTTTTATGAACTTCGGCTCAGAAAAAGCTTCAAATTGATCCAAGCAACAGGGATGATTCTCTCCAAGTTTTGCTGGTCATAATAATTCCAATCGAGTACATAATTGCCAGGAAATGAAGCGCTACTCAAACGTAAGTTGCGTAAACTTTCCTCAAACGCTATTTGCGACATCGTTCGAAAGATGAATTGCGGTTTTTAAAATCCGCATAAATTTTTTCGGTCCACCCTTTAAAATTTTAATAGCATATTCAGAGCACAATTTGAAACCAGTCTCTGTGCGAATAACGGAGATATGCTCCCATTTTTCTCAAGAAATCCCAAGACCAGTACGCGTGTCCGCAGATTACGTGCCATCAAAAAAAAAGAAGAAAACCCCAAGCGCTTCGTCTAATCACGCAAAAATGAATCAACGTGCTTCACCTGTCTCACGAATTAAATATCCCGGCATAATCCCCGGGAAAGAGGTAAGAAAGAATCCACAATTAGCTGGGATAGAATTCCGAGAAGAAGAAAAAAGTAGCAAAAAAAAAAAACAAGCGTAACACATGCAGGATCTTGTCAGGTGAACGAATGAGTCGGACGCACATCTGTCGCCTTATGTAACTCTATATTCGTCCCAGTTCCCCAGAAATCAACCGCTTTTCCGCAAACCTGGAAGTCAGAAAACAGGGCAACAGAAATGCTTCCCTTGCTTCTAAGAAAGAAACAAAAAATGAATACGAACTCATTTCCAAGAAAAGAAAAAATATAGTCCGTCGGGAAAAAAACAATACAGTATTTTTCCTGTCGAAATTTATATTGGGAGGATCACGAATAAACAAATTGACTTTTCGAACCATCAAACTTCTCCTGAAGAGTTAACCCAAATAAAAAGCGTTGAATTGAGGTCAAATCGACCAAGTATTTCGAATGTTTTTCCTGAAGCTGTATTTAAATGAAAACTTCAGTATGAAAAATGCCGAAAGCAAAATTTAAAAATCTTCCCAAATGCCCAACAACAAGCAAAATGTCCTGAAAGACTTCAAACTTCGAACAAAAAATGCACATGGCGATAAAATTTGCAGAAAATGCCTTCCCGCGAGGAAAAACTGAAGAAACTATTTTTCGCCAAGAGAATTCGTGCACAATTTCCTCGGTAATATCAAAGTGGTATTAATTGAAAAAAATTGAGCATTACGAGATTCTAACATTATAATCATTGTAAGAATTCGTGACTTACGTCAAAAATGAGACTTCGTTGCAATTTTAATCACGTCACGACATTATAAAATCAGGTTAGTGTGACTTTCATGGAAAGATTTTGTTCACAGAAATTCCCCCAGAAAATGTCTTCTGATGCTCGTGAAAATTCTAGAAAGTTATAATAAACTCTTTCACAGAAACATTTTTAATAAAACGAATTCATTTATTCATCAAACTCAAATCAAATCAACATCATCAACATTATTCATCAACATCAAACTTTTTATAGAGACGTTTTTGAGGTTTTTTTCTTGCTGTTTTTATTTTTCTTATTTTTGCTGGCGCTTAAGTAGACCACTCGGACTTTTCAATTCAAAGGCAAGCAATTCTTCTATTCAGTCCGAATTATTTTCTCTTTTGTTGCTTCAAAATCACCAAGATTTAATTTTTCTTAAGAAAAAGTTTTATTCAATACAGATCCTCCCACTTTCACGTCATGTTTTGTCAGAAAATCATTGGACTCCAGCCCAGAGAATTTCCTTCGCGTGAGTTCCGTGGTTTCAACAGGCATACAATTTTAATGTTCCGAAATAAAAGAATAAAATTCTGGAAAAACGCTCGAATATTAAAAAAGAAATTTACAATATTCTGCGGTTGTTACCGTGGTTTGTTGATTCGGATTCGGAAATCCGCGTATCGAAGAATTCAATTCAAACGCACCAAGAACACTTTTAAGCCATCCCTCGATTCGGAAAAACCCTCTGGTAAAACGTACAACCTGAAATAAAAATGAAAGCGAAAGAGAGCTTCTTTCCCCCCCCCCCTTGAAATCAATGCTGGAACGAATTTCGGCACTTCCAGAATGTACTGTACTGTTAATTTTTACATCCACTAGGCGAGAAAAGCGTGTCGCGATTTCGCGGCACAAGGAATCCGTGCAGCTTTAAATTCCTCGCATTACTCTAAAGCATCGTCCAACGGGTGGAAAAAAAAATTGAAAGTTAGTCTTTCCGGGACACGGATTTCAAACCCTATGTTCAACTCGGTTTCAGTTTGCTGGCAGCGTGACATTCCCCACACGACACGAACTGGGATATGTATCTTCAACTGGAAACAAATAAATAATTGGAGAATTCTTCTGTTTAATTTAAAAAAGAATTGTCGCTCCTTTCGTCACGCTCGATTTTCAAAAACTAAGAAAATATATAATGAACCTACATCCATCCGAAATAAGTCCAAAAATATATGAAAAAAAATTGTTTGTCACAGAAAATCCTCACATCACGGAGAGAGGACCCTTTGGATAGAAAAACGTCGTTATGCAGAGAAAATCGTTGTAGAGAGTGTCCACTTGAATTATTCGTGGAACGTGAAGGGAAAAAAATAACATACAATTCCCGTTTTTGAACATGAATTTTTTTTCTTTCAGAAAATGCACGTAAAAATGTTCTGAATTCAAAGAGAGCATCGCTTTATGATTTATTTGGTTTTGCAATATCATCGAGATATTATTAATTTTTTGAACACTCGCTAAGCATTTCATTAGTAGTATACGTTTGCATTTGGGTGAGGATTTGAGCAATTTGTTTGGCTTTTTCTATCAGCAAATTTCCCTCAGAAATAATTCAGTTTTAAACCAATACTGATGGATACTGCATATTACGCGCGGGATCTTCAACAGAAGACTCACGATCAATGAAAAAAAAAACTCGAGGATATTTATATTTTTAAAAAATTCCGAAGCGAGGTCACTGCTGCCGAGACACGGGGTCAACGTCAGGATTAGTATTCCGCGAAACTAAAAAAAATTTTCTATACAACTCGAAAACAATAACGCTTCGTGCCAAAGGTCTCAAATGCTATACTAAGTAAATTCAATTGAATACAGTATATTGTATTTTTCGGCGAAGTTTCACAACTGAATATTAACTTCCACGTTGTCAATTATTTAGAGAAAGTTGCAAAGCACAGCCCGACTGTTCGGAGCTCGCGAATTAACGAAGTACTGCGTTGATCCGTTGTAAGGCAAAGATAATTTGTGATGACAGAATATATCACGAGGTATTAACTAACGATGTAACGAACAAGGGGTTTGACGTAACTCACCGGTTTGACAGCTGTAAACGAAAGACACTTTCTAAGTCAACCACTTCACGTAAAATTAATACAGTACTCGTTCCGTGGAATGAAACGAAGGATCACTTCAAAAATTCGTGTCAGTCTCGTTCGTCTTTTTTTTAATTTTATTTTAGCAAATGAATACAGTTGGACGAGGTTTTTATCGAATAATACAGCATTTTATTAAATATCCTAAATGCTGCAATTTTCGAAATGCTGCTTACCTAGGTTTACGTAGATACAATAAAGAGACGTGAAAGCACTAAAATCGAGAGAACGTTTTTTTTATATTTACCACACTGAAGTTCGACGAAATTTCGGAATATAAAAAAAACCGTGTACTGTATCCAGAATCGTTTAAAATATTCGCAATAAGCGATTCCAAAATTTGGAACCTTGCTCGTGATGATAAATTACTTCGAGCTCGGGAATTTTTGAGTTTGTGATAATAAAAGTGTTTATAAAATGCCAATGCGTGAGTAAAAAGTGTCTTCAAATCTTTTTTTCTCGGTTCAGAGGCTATCAATCAGAAACCTGAGCACCCAAATAACTAAAATCCAGAACACAGTGCGAAGATCTAAACCATATAACAGAGCAAAAAACATTTTTGCAATCAAAAGTACCCCACACTTTTTTTTCGTTAAAAAGCATCGATTCGAAGAAGTTTACGAAACATGCGGTTATTTCGCCTTAGTTACATTGGGGTCAACGACATGGAACATTTCGGGTGACTCCATGCCTAGTTCACACTTTTCGTACAAAAGAAGATAAGACCCTCGTCACATGCACAAAAAACAAGAACAAAACTACGTCGATGTGTCAGCAAAATAAAACCGAAAAGAGCCACAAAAGGCGAAAAATCTACGACAGCACAAAAAAAAAAAAAAAAAAAGTTCAGCTTCACAACGCCTGAACTTTCTCCGAGAATCAATACAAACTTTTGAGTTCGAAAACTCGACTCGCTTTCATAAAATGTTGATTTAATAGTGTTCGTCGAACCTTACAAACAAAAAATTACTAAGGGGAAATTAAATTCAAACAGCAGCACGCGGGTGGTGAAAGCGTGCAATTAATGATTAGACTTCGGTGATCAAATATTCAACCTAGCTTCGCCACGCTGGATTTTTTTTCTTCTTCTTTTCTTTTCAGGTCGATTGCACCAGATGCCGTAATTGCCCTGAGGGGGGCGCCATTCAGAAGAGCCAGTGCCATTCGAAAACCATTAAGGAGGGGGGGGGGGAATCAAGCCAATTGAAAAACTCGGCAGCTGGCTCGCGCACGGCTTTAAAGGAAACTGGGCTTCGCATTTAATTCGAAAACCAAAACCGAGTTTAATGACCCACTCCGGGCTGGGCCTGATTGTTGTTTACACCAATGCTAGTTCAATAGGCTTCTCGAATCACTTTCCTGTCGAAGGCAAGAAAAATATCCATCTGGCGAAGCATAGTCGATTTTTGGGGACAGGCGATAACCCCCAAAAATCCCCCTGTTTTTTTCTTTCTTCATGCGATGCCTTCAGTTATTATGTCAAGTCGGGACTGAAGCCATTTCTATCATCTACCAACAATACCTGTTCATACACACAATTGGACAAATATTATTTGAAAATCCACTTAAATTACCTCAACTAAATAAAATACTCGTCAGCTAACAAAAAATGGGACCCAAGCGAAAATACCGTAAGTAAATTTGTGGCCTTTTTCGACGAATGATGTGCTTCAAACCTTTAAAAAAATCATACAGAAAATGTAAAGCTTCTCAGGATTTAAAAAAATCAAGAATTTAAAATCGTGTTTTCGTGGAATAATTTCCATCATTCTTGATCATGCAAAAAAAAAACTATACGATATAGGTTCTCTGCATTAAATGTTTCCTTTCACCTTTCTCAATGGAAACGAGTAATAAAAATCCCAATGAGCAATTATTGGCGGAATTTAGGCCCTGCAAATCCGTGCCCTGAATACATGTTATGAGGTTCTCACCCAAAAAATTGGGGTTTTATTCTGTTTCCAGCTCAGCTAATTTCGAGCTTAATCTTTCGGGTTTGAGGGATTAAAGAATAATTTTCTTTGTTCTAAATATTTGGAATAAAAGAGTAGATAATTTATGAAGACCTGCTTGATACAAATGCGATATAGGAAAATACTGGAACAACAGAAGACTGATGGAATTCATGTTTTCTTCCCATTTAAATTTCCATGATCAAAATACAGTACAATATTTTTACTACAGTATTATTTACGGTAGTTTTATAAATTCAGAAGAAAATGCCTGATTTTTCTCACATGAAATGCTCAAGAATCGGGACTTCAATTCGTGGAAAACTAACAGAATATAACTCAGATATTTAAAAAAATATATCACGAAATTCAGGCACTTATTGATCAATGAATAAATCGCGAAGTACTGTGCCAAAATCAACATCACGAGGGTTGCATTGCACAAGTACTTTAAAGTTGTGAGTCTCGTCTAATAACCTGTAATGGGCATCTGTACAAATAAGACCCACGAATTTGTAATATTCAGGGGACCATCAAAGTTCTGCAAATTTTTTTTTTCATAATTATTTATTTACCGCATTCATCTCAAGGTAAGGGAATTTTAACCCTTTGATGTCTAAGATTGTAAGAAATCTGTCTAGTTTGCCTAACGTTGAAGGAAAGTATCGAACAAAACATCGAAACTCTTTTCTTGAAAATAGCAAAAAAAAGACTCATGTGTAGAATTGAATCGTGAAAAAAAATTAGCATGGAATAATAATACAGTACTATAAAATATTTTTTCGTCACCAAATAATGTGCATTTTTACCTGAACGACTTCATCACTTTAGGTTAGAAATGTGAAAAAATTAAATACAAGTGGACTCTCTTTACAACAATCTTGTTTACAACGATTTTCTTCTCATGTTGTAGGGATTCTCTACGACGAAATAACCCGTGCTACGAATTTTTTTTCTTGGCCCCCATGAATTTCGTTGTTGAGAAAGAACACCTGTGCAAATTTTCCGAAACGAATCCGCCAGCTAATTTTACATTTGATTTTGTGCCCCTACAACAATAAAAAACGACGCCCCCTATTTTAAAACACCAATTGTTTTTTTCTAATTTTTCAAGACCAAAAAAAAGGCGTCTCGAAAACGGGCAAGAAATGAAATGTCCTCCTCAACCAGAGAATACCCGGCGAATACCAGACGCTGGCAATGAAACTCCTGACCCCGATCCGAGGGTTTAATGGAAACGTCTGGCTCTCACCTGATGGTCCCGCGGAACAACAGAGGCCCGTTTTAGACGCTGCCTTTTTCAAAAAGCCCAGGGTCTTCAGTCAGTTCGCTGCTTCATATTTCGTGGGAACTCGCAAGAAAAGGACACACAAATGAGGTAAAGCCGCAGGCTTTTTTTTTTTTTTCCTGTGCGAACCCTGAGGGGTTTATGCGACGTCCCGTTTTCAAAGTACCAGTACTCAAGTTCTCATTGTGTCTCATCATGTTTCAGGGCGTTAAAAATACTGCACCGACTTTCAGAAAAAATAAAAAGGAACACACATGGGTATTCAAAATACAGTTCTATATTCTAGTCAGGTACTGTAATGTATTGTGAGGGACTGAGTCAAGCCTTTTAAAAATCAAGTCGGTGCGGTGTTCGAATGTTCGAGAAATTCAGCGTTTTTAAATGCTGTAAATTAACCTCTGCGATGAGAAATTCCAAAAAGGAGAAAATTATGAAAAAAATGAGAAAGACGTTGAGTTCTTGAGCCTCAAACCCAATTTTTAACGCATCACAATCTAACCACTGCATATATTTAAATACTGTAAATTAACCTCTGCGATGAGAAATTCCAAAAATGAGAAAATTTTGAAAAAATGAGAAAGACGTTGAGTTCTTGAGCCTCAAACCCAATTTTTAACGCATCACAATCTAACAACTGCATATATTTCATCTCCGACAACATGAAGTTCCTCTCCTAAAATAAGCAAGGTCTCAGTTTCGAAGTACTGCACATATTTCCTAAGAAATGATATGATGATTTCAAGTTAGTGTACGAATAGCATATTGGTGGAGAAAATGGTATCATATTTACTTCAACGTCAGATGATGACATCAATTAAAAGAAAGTCCATTTTTGCATACCCCAAAAAAATGAAAGCCATTTGGCCAGAAAACCCAAAAAGCATTTACTCGCCATTACAATTTTTTCTGATATCTGAGATTTTGTTCAATTTTGCTCGTGCTACCAGCAATTGAATCTCAGTAAAATATCCAGTATAAATCAGGATATCAAATTTTTCGAAAGCAAACTGTGATCCGTTGTGTTCTTGGGTTTCAGGCTCAATTTTAGGGCATTAAAATATAACTAAATATATATTTTTTTAGAGTATAATGCAACGTCGCCATCGAATAAAGCATAATACGATAATTTCTTTCGCAGAACATGTTGCAAGACAAGCAAGTCTTTTATTCAAGTGAATTCGGTGATTCAAAGTTGAATCAACGCTTGAAACTTCTTTCGGTGAAATATTGTGTAATCCGTGACAAAATAATTAGGAATAATCAGATGAAAGAATAATCAAGGCCCATGGTATCATTTGACAAGTTCAAATGAACTCATTTTTCCTTTCCAGAATAGGCGGTTAAATTAAGGGGTTCAAATCAATGAAAAAAATGGGACACGCGACGAAAAATACTGAAATCTACGCGAAGAATATTTTGGAAGAAATGGGAGGGACTTTTATCACATTTGCGCAAAGAAAAGTAAACAGAAAGCGCACTGAAAATAATCCGCAGGATATCAAATCATTTTCCTGAACTATACAACATATGCAAGACTCAGCATGGAATTACGAGTTTTCTCATTGCATTAATTTCAATTCAAAGTGTCTCAAACGAAAATGCATTATTATCGTTTTTAATTTCGGTATTCTATGCCAAATACATATTCCATGAGGAAATGAACGATACGGACAACCCTGCATGGAATTTCGAGTTTTCTCATGGCAGTAATTTAAATTCAAAATGTCTCAAAATAGAATGCATTATTATTATATTTCTGAATTCCGGGACCTTGGCACAATCAAAGCAGAAAAATAATTCAGACCTACCCCCGATTTCCCGGGAGTTCCATTGAAAATCCGTTTCCCCTCGTCGCCAGGAATTCAGAAGGAGAAACGTCAACAAATATAAAAAAACCCCAAAAAAATAGCTGCAGTTTTCCACGATTCCGTGCTTCTAAGGAAAAAAAATTGTTCCAAAAGGAAGGGAAAGCGGGTTTCAGCAGCCGAGCATCGAATTCGCCCTCGGGGGAAAAGTGAGCAGGAAAAAGAAAAAGGCCAGCATCACCCAGCCATCAGGAGTCAGAGCGTGGCCGGTTTCTTGGTCTGGCGTCCTTTTTTTTTCTCAGGCCTGGGCGCCACTAATTGGATTGATTGCCGAGTCGCTCTCGTTCCTCGCACTGCACAAACAGGCACCGGCAATTAGACAAGCCTTGGTGTAAGTGTGTGTGTGTGTGTGTGTGTGTGATGCCCCGAGGGAGAAACCATAGGCGAGACGAACAACTAACTGGCCGAGAGGGAAACCGATATATGCATGCACGTCTTCACTTCATTCAAATTCATTTTCATTTTGACCAATAAATCATGATTTAATCGCATTGAAAGTTGAATTTTTTACAATTCATCCAGCAGAGTTGGGTCAGGGGATGGAAAACCCTGCAGTTCTTCCGGCCTCTGTAAAATGCCCTTAAATTTGCAATTTTATACCTCAAGGAAAATTAAATGCAGAAATCCCCATTTTCTGCAATTTTAGACCTTGAGGAAAATTAAATTATTTTTTATTTTCTAACAAATATTGGTTTAATCTCATTGAAATTTAAATATTTTGCAATTCATCCAGAGTTCGACCAGGGAATGAAAAAAGGTGCCGTTCTTCAACCTTTACAAAATTCCCCCCAATGTTTTTTACATTTTCGACCTCAACGAAATTAAGTTCATTTTTATCTTTTTGATGAATCATAGTTTAATTCAATTTAGATTTTAATATTTGATGTTGAAAGATGTTGAAAGTATTGAAATACTTCCTCGAAGTATTAGAATTAAATTAGAAAAAAGCATCGAATAAAGATGCATCACTATTTTTGAGATGCATTTTTCCAAATGTACCTATAGTCTTCATAGTGAAAAGATTTTTGCTGTACTGTATTCATTTGTCTCATGATCCTCACTGTTCAGCGAATGACAGGATAATTTATACTACAAAGAAATCTAAATCCACCCCCAAGGATGCTCTCAGTCACCAGGAAAATCCTCTCACAAAACAGAAATTAGTTGATGTCCTAAGTTGCAAAATTAAAATTAATTGCCGAAAACACCAGCTTATCCCCTGTGACAAAAGCACAGTTCGACTCATTTGACACGTGATGCCGATTATCAGCAATAATGACGCCTTTCATTATTCCTAATCCGCCGCTGGTCGACGCAAAACCGTCTCAAACGGTCAAAGCTGATTTTATTTTTTCGTGAAGAAATGGAAATATTTTTTTTTCTTCAAAGCGATCAATGTATAGTTTCTTCGTCAGGGAAATGCAGAATAAATCACCAATAATCTATGGCTTCTTCGTCAGTGTCTGTCTCCACGCTTTTGGAATATTGATGCATTTTTCACCAGAACCACGGGGGGAAAAGTTATCTTTCCGTTTAAATGTCAAGGATATATACAGAATCACATTGTCTCCCCGGAACGACGGCTGTTTTTTTTCCCTCATGCTGTCATGATATGCATCACAAGCAGCATCACCTTGAAGAAAATAAACAAAAGACCGAGAAATCTCCGCAAAATCTGAAGGAATATTATTCTTCGACCATGAGAAAATGCGACGTTTGACGCCGTTCGCGATGGACATTTATTGTTCATTCGTTGCTGATGCGTCAAAACTTTGAATGGACCGTTGAATACCACGCGATGCGTTGAATTTCTTTTTGAGAAAATTTCAGCTCTATGAAAGTGGTGGAAATAAATTCAATACACGTGAATCGTCCTTCGAAGATTCAAAGGAGGCTTGAAAGGTGGACTCTTCGTACAAGGAAATTGAAGAAACCACAAGAAAATTCATTGTAGAGAGAGGGATTTCTTTTTAAAACGAAATTCAAGGGACAAAAAATGCCATTGTACGAGTATATAGACAGGGATTTATTACTATATGGCGAAATTTAAGGGACCAGAAAGCATTCATTGCGTGGAGAGAATGATTAAAGAGTTTTCGTTTTAGAGAACCCTTAAACGTGCGGAGATAATTTTGGGAAATCTTTATAAAGACAAGTGCCAAACAAATCGCTTTACAGCTGTACTGTGCAGAGAAAATCGCCGTGGACAAAATTCATTGTAGAACGAGTCTATCTGTAATTCGGAACAAAACGAAATTGAAATATTTTCGAACTTTTCTGCTTTCAGAAATTTCGACGCGATTCCAGCTTCCAAATAGGTTCACCTCAGACGAAACAATCACGGTATTAAAAATAAGAAATGCAGTATTTGAAATGAATTTGCGGACGCTCCACTGCTAAAATGAGCACGTGAAACAAGAAAAGGACAGCTGAATTTGGCACACAAAATAAACGGTATTACATTCTTTCTATTCTTGAATTTGGTACCAACATTTTCAAAAGACTTCGGAAATAAATTAAGAACATTTCCTTTAAAAAATTGGGACCGAAAAGTGGGTTGCGCATCATACTTATTACGAGCAAACCCGTCATGCAATTAAAAAAAAGTCTTGTCCACTTAATCCTTGGATCACTGTGCAAATAAACGTCAAGAGGGAAGCAAATTGAATGACTTCGGTATCTGCTTTTATTTGAGTACAGTACTGTATACATTTATAGTTTTAGCCGGAGTGAATCTTCAATTGTAAATATTTTAAACTGAGAATTGCGGTGGAGAAAAATGAACGCGTGGAAGGACAGCTGAATTTGGCAGGAAACGGCATCGCATTTTTTCTCTTCTCAAATTTGGCACACGAAAAAAAATTCAAAAGACTTTGTAGATAAACTACGACATTCCTGAACCACTTGCCGTATTTACCTGAGCACCTCGCTCACTTTTCCCTTCAAAAATTGGGACCAAAAAGTGGGTTGCGCATTATACTGACGAGAGCAATCTTGTCCTGCGGCATTTTTGAAAATTCTTCTGCACATCTTTGGATTCGATTAAAAATGCATGATAAAATGGAGGAAAATTTTATGACTTCGAATTCCGCTTTCAGTTGGGCATACATTTATAATTTAAGCTGCAGTAAATAAAAAATGAGGAAAATTTTTCACAAAGAATTCGGGTCAATGTCACATGAAGAGATAACTTTTTAAAAATCGAATTTTTCAATTTAAAAATTTAGATGCACTTTTTATGCAAGATAACTTGGTACTAAATCAAATACGGTATTTATTACATGGAGAACACATTCTATAATACTGTATACTGTACTGTACAATTCAACAGCCCTAGTTAAAGAAGCGCACAGTAGATTTTTACCTCGAAGTCTTTTTTGTTTATTTTTCAAATTTCCGTGATGATCATCACAGTGCACCTTAAATCCCTCAAATCAATCAATATTCAATTTAAAATTGAATGAACTTATTGGAGTAAAAATTCCGTTCACGGTGAAAAGACTTCTTCAGCTTTCAGGAAATATTGTTCATTCAAGAACTCGGACCACGTTTTTCGAACATAATCAGATAACTGGAGCACAAACTCGGTTTCCAAATCAGGAAGTAAGTACTGTACTGTACTACGTCCTTTTGTTTTGTTTTTTTTGTTATTATTGTTGGAAAGTACCCGATTGAACATTTTTCCGGAATTTTGTTCTCCCGGCGAGAGGAACGCACACACGCACAAAAAAGAGAGCATTTCCGAGTACTGTATCGTACCTACGTGCGCAAAAAAAAAAAAAATATATATATATATATACAGTACTGTATATATATCTTGGCAATGTTTTTTTTTTTAAAGAAAGAAGACCGATCAAGTGGTTCGTCTATTCTTTCTTTCTTCTTTTTTTTCAAATCATATTTTCTCTTTTCTTTTTTTTTGGGATTCTGCTGCCGAGGTTGGGTGAGCAAGCTAGTCTACCGTGACCGATGGGGAAAATGGGAAAATGGCCCGGTGCCCGAAATCCGGGCGCTCATCATCCCGCCAGACAACTGGCAGCCAGAAGACCAACGGGCGTCTTATTTCCTCCCGGATGCTCTTTTGTTTCACCTCCTCATCCCAATCGGTGTCCGAGATCCCGGACCAGATTTGCCAGCATTTCTCAGAACACACGGCTTTGTTTACCGTACCGTATTTATTTCATCTTTGCAATTTTTTTTTTTTCTTCATTTTTTTACAGCCCGAAATTACAGTAGTGTGAACTTGCAGAGAACAGACAGGGAGTACAATAGAAGGTTTTAGGCGGTACAGTACTTTGCCGAAACTGTTGGCATTTAGCATCAACTACATACAAGGTAGAAACAATTCACGTGGATCGAGATAGTGTGAACTTGCAGAGAACAGACAGGGAGTACAATAGAAGGTTTTAGGCGGTACAGTACTTTGCCGAAACTGTTGGCATTTAGCATCAACTACATACAAGGTAGAAACAATTCACGTGGATCGAGGTACCGGTAAATAAAAATGGTGGATCACTTTCGAGCACGGCTGTTGTTTTTTAGGAGCAGAACTTGGAAAAAAAGGAGCAGTTCGATTTTTAAAATAAAATACGAGTGAATAATGATCGTCCAAACCTCGTCTGAAAACAAAAAAAACTGCACAACACTTCAGTTGGTTCAACGACGACGGAAAATTCTCAAGATCACGACGAGTTTTTTTCTTCCTATTTAAAAATTGTACTTTCCTCGATGATTTAATTTTCAAAGATTATGTCGATGTATTCAGTAAATTTTTTAATTCTCCATAGAAATACAGGTACTGTGTGAGGACACTTGTAAAAATGCTTGTTCATTCCGCTGAAGAAAAACAATGGGAAAGACGTATATATTCCACATCAGTTACATACAGGAATTGCTACTGTAGAAAATTTTAACGATAAATTTATTTTCAACAAATTATCTGCATGCTGCTTACTTGAGTAGCAAGGTTATTTGAACTGCAGCCGAATGAAAGAATAATTTGAGAAACTGCAGAAAAACTGGGCTGCCTGTCAAAAAATTCACTCATCAGGATCGAGAAAATTTCCATGATGAAGCACTTACAGTGCATGAAAATAATTACAATTTCCCTCATCAACTATATTTTCATCACCAACAGTGCACAAAAACCAAATGGCATTTCCCCCCGGTTATTTTGCAGCCTTCCTTGGATAGCTTCGAACTGATCAGCTGAAAGGCGCTGCCATGTTGACAAAGTTGTGGAACGACAATCGGGCTTCGTTTCCTTCATAAAAAATGTGAAATAAAATCGTGAGAGGCCACATTTGCGAAAAACAACGAGATGGGGTATTTTTTCTTTAACGACTCATCGACGAAACCAAACAATGACAGAGCCCATCAACTGTTACAACATCATCACAAGCAGGAAGCAAAAGTGGAACGCTGGATTTAGACAGAGGAAATGAGTCTAAACCTTGAAAAGGGTTTCTCAAAAGTCTCGCGAATCACCCTCAAAATGGACATTACAAGCAGATGAAATATAATTATCCTTCATCTACAAATTTAAAAATTTTGGGGACAAAAATAATGTATGCATCCCAATTCCCTAAGACAAACACAAAAATCAAATAAGTGGAAAAAAAAATAGTTTTGAGCACCTCCATTCAACATGTTGATGGGTGTGTCCCATTCATTTCAAACTTCCTCAAAGTTTTATTAAGATACATCTGAACCTCTCTAAGTCAAATTTCAAGGGACCAGAAAAAATTATGACTTAGTGAGGCTTTGAGTTATATAGAATTATAGATGTCTGAATTATGGAACCAAGCATTTTTTTTATTGTTGGAAACATTGAAGATTTCTAGTTTCAATAAAATAATAGCCAAAAGGCTTAAAAACTTTGACTTATGAAGGTTTTACAGAAAAAGCCTTTGAGTTAGGGAGGTTTTAAATTCTGACAGGGGCTTTAAAAATTTTGACTTTGGGATGTATTCAACTTAGGGAGGTTCTACTTAGCAAGTTTCAAATGTATTTGAATAAATACATAATTGAAAATGCTAAAGAAGAAGATTATCTTGCATCTTTCAACCCCCTGTTTCCAGAAGGCTTCTTCCCAGGAACATTTGTTGTGTCAGCCTTTTTGAATTGATTGATAAAATTAAAAACATTGTGTGGAAAAAAAATTTGTAGCTGTTATAAGATTCCTAAAATTCTTTTGCAACAGTTATTACTCACTTTTTTGGAAAAATGGCAAACAAAATGTGAGATGAAAAAGGAAAAAAATATTTACTGATGTTCCCTGAGTCCCTGTAAGTTGACATTGGAGGTACTGTATTTTGAATAATTTCTGGACCTATCTCAAATGATAAGGACAACTGTCTCTCAACACAAGATTAATAAAGATTGCTGTGGATTAAACTGTCAGTGGAAGTATGAATGAATGAACAGAACACTTTATTTGCCACTTTTCAGCATTCACAAGGTTCAATCAAGTTTTCCGCATCCAAACCCCCTCCCCACCCAACAAACCACTCCAAGTTCAGGAATAGGGTTAAGCTCATTAAGGAGCAAGTTTTGACCCAGAATATCCTCATTCATGATTTCCCACACTTTGTTCNCACTCAATGACATTTAATCACTTCAGAGCAGGAAAGCACAAAGTGATAACAAAAATAAAAGAAAATACAATACAACATGAAATACAACTGGACATCAGACATGTATGCATACCCCCATTCATTCCCTGACATTGGTAACAATATATGTGTAAAAATTAATTTAAAGCACAATGTCTTCAGTGGAAGTAAAGAGCAGATTCAGCCCAGTGCAGGGACTGGGGATTCTTGGTAGAATCCCTGAATTAAAACTAAAAATGTATAGTATTTACATTTGCCCCAACTACAAAAGTTATTGATCAGGTAAAGACTTGAAAGATTTTTATAACGCACACAAAAATCTCAGCAAGCTCCAACTTTGGACACACAACTGCTCCTAATGACAGCTAGGCCCATACTCATGAATATTGGGATTTAGAAAAGGTTTTTTATTAATTTACTATAATGACCTTGATACAATACTTTGGCTCTGGATCAGGCAATATTTGGAGGCCCAAAGAAACAGAGTCAAAGACAATGTTGGGGAAGAAACCTTGGAGAAGAAAGATCTCAAAATGTCCCAGTTTTGACCAGCTCAACATCTTCTCCTTATAAAATAAACAAAAAATGCCCTCACAAAGAATTTAGATTTTAGAGAACCCTGTTTATCCTGTTTGCAATGAAAATATGCTGTTGACTGGCAGTATTTTTGAAAAATCCCTGATATAATGGGGTCTTGGGAGAAGCATCCGAGCATGAGAGAATTTCCCAGCTAGTTTTGAGAGATGATTTTCTGCTAGAAAAGATGCTTCTCAGATGGGGGGTTTTTTTTTTCTTCAGACAGTCAAGATTGAATGCTGTCAAGCGGATCAAATAATAAACTGCGTGCTCGCGGTCGATTTATCCATTTCTCGAACAGAGGAAGCCTGAAAATTCATGTCATTCCAATCTTAAGAATCCCTGAATTAAAACTAAAAATGTATAGTATTTACATTTGCCCCAACTACAAAAGTTATTGATCAGGTAAAGACTTGAAAGATTTTTATAACGCACACAAAAATCTCAGCAAGCTCCAACTTTAGACACACAACTGCTCCTAATGACAGCCAGGCCCATACTCATGAATATTGGGAATTAAAAAAGGTTTTTTATTAATTAACTATAATGACCTTGATACAATACTTTGGCTCTGGATCAGGCAATATTTGGAGGCCCAGAGAAACAGAGACAAAGACAATGTTGGGGAAGAAACCTTGGAGAAGAAAGATCTCAAAATTTCCCAGTTTTGACCAGCTCAACATCTTCTCCTTGTATTTTAAACAAAAAATGTCCTCACAAAGAATTTAGATTTTAGAGAACCCTGTTTATCCTGTTTGCAATCAAAATATGCTGTCGACTGGCAGTATTTTTGAAAAATCCCTGATATAATGGGGTCTTGGAAGAAGCATCCGAGCATGAGAGAATTTCCCAGCTAGTTTTGAGAGATGATTTTCTGCTAGAAAAGATGCTTCTCAGTTGAGGGAAAAAAAAAGAAGTCTGTCAGTTCTAACTTACGACAGTTCGCCTAGTTTATTATTTGACGCACGAGCGCCAGCTAAATAGGTAAAGAGCTTGTCTCCTTCGGACTTTTAAGTACAGTAAGGTTAGAAGGTTATAGACAAGGAATCAATTTTCTGCCGGCCATTCCATCAAGTTAACGAGGATCGAACGTGGAATTGAAACACGAGACCCATGAAGCGTTTCAACAAAATATAAGCCCATCAAACCCAACCTGGTTACAGTTTTAAAGCAACTCATTCAGTTCATGAGTTTGTTCGCATTTCAGTGATTCCTTTACTTCAGATTCAAAATCTCTTAATTGGAACTCACGAAGAATTCAAAGTTCTCTTCATGAGCATCAGTTATCCCAAGTATTACAAGTATTTTCCTCAACTAAAAATCCTGATATTAAAATTTTTCTTTTGTCACACGTAAAATAAACGATTCGAAGAATATTGCTGTGAAATAAACTCAGACAGAACAAACATTAATAAGGCAACAACAACAAAATCAATCCGAACTACAGTAGTTTTCCGTCAAATGACAAACTACAGATCATTCAAAAATTTTCCAGAACTTATGTCTTCATTCCAATCAAGACCATTCACGGAATTTCGGAAAATTTCAAGTTGATTAAACAACAAGTGAATTTTGATCGAAAATTGAAACTGCTCAACAAGACGTTGCAAACATGAAAGATGAATTTGGAGAACATGGAAAATTGCTTGCCCCGCTTCGTCAGTTCTTTTTCGTCTTCATTCTGGTTTAAGGACTGACAAACCTTCTGAAACCAACTCGCCCATAAAAAAAAAGTAAAGTGGATGCAACCACGTGGAAAGGAAGAAGTGCGAATAAAAGAACAAGAACAATTGGAAAGACATATGAAGAGGAAAATAAGGATGCGACCAAAAACGGGAGCAATAATCGCGCGAGGAGGCAGTGGGTGGAAGTAACCGAATAGAGTGCACTGATACCTCTGCACAAACGAGGGGTTGTCAAGAAGTTTCAACAGTTAGTTAGACATTTCAGCAGATTCTTTTTGGTACTCAATAAGTTTCACAATCTGTTACAGATTTATTGATTCAATTAACTCCTCCGGGGAAGAGCCACGATAGTTTTTGCAAACCTAAAATTTACAAGCATTCCAGACAGGTTATGGACAAATCAAAGGAAGAAAATTTGATACTGGACAATTTAAGACAGCAAATTTGAAACTAGACAAATCTAGACAGAAAGACAGGGCCAATTTAGAGACAGGGACAATTTGAGACAGTTCCAAGGCAAATTCTGCACTAATTCAAACCCACTAGCAGCACCTCCACATGTATTCTTTTCTTCCCTCACTTTTTAAATTCCTTCAATAAATAAGATGAAAACCAGTATAAAGGCTGAATAAGAACAATCAAACAAGCTCCAGCAGACAGAATTTAAAGGAAATCAATTTATATTCAATTTCACTTGTTTGATGCAATGCATTATCTAGAAACTTGTGTTTCAGCATCGCACTGTTTGTGCAAGATTGACACACAAAACATCAGGGAACTTATAGAAGCTCAGTGAGTGAAATTATGCAAGAAGAAATCCCCAAAATAAAAACAGCATTTGATAGGGATACAGTAGCATTTCATAAAAAAGAAATATTGTTTACAACAAAGCTGTTTTTAGGTCCCTGGCCAGCAGCAACAATGTTGTTATTCCAATAGAGTCACATCTTGATCAGTCAAAATTTTTTTGAGTCTGAAACTCTGAATTCCTTTAGAAACAATGCATTAAAAGCACCCTCATATTGAAAGCTTTTCCTCTCAATCCTTGATAATTCCAATTTTCTGAGGTCTTTTGACCATTATTTTCTTGATACAGGAAAGAGAGAATCAAACAAAAATTAACTTGATGTGTTTTGAAAGGAAATGAGAGAATAATTTGGCAAAGAAACCCATGCTTCAGAGTTCAGTATGCTATCAACTCATTTAAGGAGCACTTTAAGGCCCAGAGTATCACCATTTACAACTTCCTGCAATTCTTTCATATTTTCCACAACAAAATTGCTTGTGTCCCTAACTCAAATTTTTCACTGGTCCCTTGAAATTTGACTTTTAGAGGTTTGAGTGTAACTTCATACAGTAATGAATTTATGGTTATAAAGAAGCCTTTTTTTCTTGGTTCTTACAGTTTTGTAGAATGAGATTTCACATGATTGCATCAACAGAACCAGAGTTATTAGTTGTCACTCAGTTCTCTCCTCCCTCCTTGCGCTCAGCTGGGTGGTGCTTATGCACAGTTGGCCGGGTCAGGAAAACTTATGGACCACCCCTGGCGGCTACCGGCGCATCAGCCGCTGCCGCCACCACCATCGCCGCCGCGTGGAACTTGTCCCTACCAAGCTCGTTTTCGTCGGCCTAGTTTTCTTCCACAGCCGCGAAAGAACCAACCGAGATGGAATCGTCACTCACGTTTTCACGCTCTCCTCTGCCTCTCAACAATCGCTCCCGTCTGACTCCCCTAGTCCCACTTTTTCCCCTCCCATGCCGCCACACTCAAATAAGGCGGACATATCCAATGTCACAGGCAATGCGCCTTGTTTTTCTTTTCTTTTTTTTTCTTCATTTATTTATTTTTCTGAATGTATGGCGAAGGAGAAAACTGCGTGACCAACGCCACAACCACCACCACAGCACCGGCGAAGGAGAGGGATGCACACACGTGGGCAACTGACCAGCAACTGGTCATCATGCTGATGGTCAGTTCAATTACAATTTTCTTCTGCACTACTGTGCACTACTATTCAACTAAACCTCATACAGAAGCAAGCTGAAGACCTTGTGCTTTAGATAAACTTTTACTGCTAATTTGTTTTCAATGTCAGGAAATGGGTGGCTGTATGCAAGCATGTCAGATGTCCAGTTTTATTTTGTGGAGTGCGTTCTTTTTTATTTTTGTCATCAATTTGTGCTTCGTTTCCTGCTTTGAAGTAATTGAATGTCATTGAGGGGATTTGGGTTGGGTGGGGAGGGGGTTTGGATGTGGGAGTCTCAGTTGTGCCTTGTGAACGCTGAAAAGCAGCAAATAAAGTGTTCTGTTCATTCATTCATTCACTACGGTGAGCAAGGACAATTTTAAAAATACAAGTCTCTTGCAGCCATGTACACGGGAAATGCAGGTTTGTATGCATTGGACCCTTGGTTTAACATACTGCTTTGTTGACAAACTTTTCAGTTGAAAACCTTTTGGTTGCCAGGAACAATGCCTGTTAACAAACCAACACTTGGTAAAAAAAAACTTTTTTCTGGGGAAAAATAAAAAAATTGGAGGATTCAAAATTTGATTTTGAGGCTGAAATTCATGATACAATCCAAGTGCAAATAACTAATCTATGCCCTGTTTTGAAAATGCCTTCCTCTTGGCATTTTATAAACTGTGTAATCTTCTGTTTTGAAATTTGTCTCATAAAATATGCAGCAACAACTTATTCAGTGCACAGTATACAATATTTCTTGATTTTTAAAAATCAATGTTCAATTGTCTTCTTCAATTGTATACATATAATTCTTTTGTGGAGAAAATGACTTGAACATTTTCCTTTTTTGGTTTCCTGGAATGGGTGTTGAAAAATTTTAGCCAAAATTTAATTACAACAAGGCTTTTAAATGTTTGACAGAGGGATATTTTACCCAAACAAAAATTGAGAAAAATTTCTATAGCGATTAATTTATTGAAATTGAAAAGAAGTAGGTTATTTATACACGGAGGATTGACTTAGCAAGGTACTGTACAAGTGGAATTCCTCATTGCTTGTATCGTCCATTCGAAATTTCACCACATTTCATCACAGAAAATGAAAATTTTCATTTGATCTATCTATTCTATACCCACTCAAAATAGGTCTTTCTAACTAACAGTACGTCTATTGAATGTTCCTTACTTTTTCGGCATCAATGGATCATCCGAAGAAGAGATACTTTTATCGAATTCGAGTTTAATCAAAATGAAATCTCGATGATTTGTTCACACGAAGCCTTCGAGCAAATTCATTCGATGACCTCATTCGTGGCAACACGAAACCTCATTGAATTCAACTACGAGATGTTTCCCCGAAAATCGGGATTAAAAGCATCCTGTGCAGTGAAATCAAAAACTTCCATTTTTCCCCACGTCATGTCGCAGTAAACACCAACACGAAGAAGAAAAAAGTAATTACGAATACCGACATCAAATTTTGAAAACTATGAAGTAGAACGGAGTAAAACGAATGAGGTTCGCCTGAAGAGAACTGAACTGCACATTTAAAAAAAAATTAACTTTACAATCGTCACGAATTGAGCGTAACGGGTTGAACTATAATCATCAGATTAAGCCAAGTTAACCTTAATAAAATAAATCTGTGACAAATGCCCGAACCATGAACACAGGGTAAAATCGAAAACAGTCAAAATCTAGCGTTGCATGATTTTAGCAAGTGTGTCTTCGTAAAAAAATATCGCAAAAAGCGGCCACTTTCCAAAAAGAACGGAATTATTGTAGTGAATATTCGTATGAAAATGCCTAGCCAAGCATGTCTTACTTTCAAATTTGATTTATGCACTGAATTTCGTCATTAATTCAGTCTCGTTTCAATTCAAACTCTCTCAAAATTCCGCCGTTTTAAACCCGATTCGACGACTGCCACTTCACAAGCTTTCGTCCAATGAAATAAAAGAACAAAGTCTAAAGCACAAAAAAGTTCACACAAGCGGCAAAAATAAAGCACAGTTCTCACTCACGTTTTCATGGCGATCAGCACAGTAGTCCACTGATAAAAAAAAGTGTCACTATATCCACGAACAGTCTGTCCTTTTTTTTTTCTCTGGTAACACGAAGTACCGACGCACAAAAAACAAAAATCGCGGAAGAAACAGAGGCACTGGGTGGGAAAACAAAATTTGAAGACCAAACGGAAAAAAATCCCGTCGTCGTTTCTCGGGTCAACCGACGACGACGCGTCGACCTCTTTGGGATTTTACTTTCGTTCCGCGAACACCTTCGAACGCGTCATGGGGACAAAGGCACCCGTGCGACACTGCGACAAGATTGCAACACAATCGCATCCCATTTTCTTCTCTTCCGAATACCTGGATCGATTTAAAAAGAAGGAAAAACAAATTCCACGGGAATTTCGTCAGCTTCAAATACATGTAAATGTTGATTATTGTCTGAAAGCAAAAGTCGCTGCTTCTCGCCCACGAGATCATTAAATGGTCGTAATTCGTCCTGAAGCAGGTCAACTCTCGACAACGATCTCGTCTACAACGATTTTTTTCTTGGTACTGCACATAAATTTTATTTTTGGTCGCATACGATTGTCTTACCATTTCATAAGGGGTCTTTTGCTCTGAAATTCTATCTACAACGAACTTTTCCTGGTCCCTTGAATTTCGTTGTAGAGAGAGTCTATCTGAATACTTGACGGCGCTGAAGGTGGCGAAAGATGAGGAAAACTCACTTCACCTTTGGGTTTTCGATCGGAATTTCGAATACATAGTGTAACTGTACTTATTTTATATTATAACAGTGGAATAATACAATCAGCAGACTCTCTACAGTGAATTCAATGACAGGTTGGTACAGTATTGGGTGAGCGATTTCCAAAATTAAATAATTATAAATTTCATTCCAAGGACATTTTTGCGTTCCGCATTAATTTCCCAGGAACCTTGTCGTCTTCGTTTTTAAATTTATAGGGACTTCAAGATCGAAACATCAACTGTCATTCAAAAATTGAATGTTTTCAACGAAGCATTTCTAGTTCTTTGCATTTTTTCGGGGAATTTTCCGCTTTAAAAATTGTCAAAAAATGGTTCAGAGGCACTGAATTACTCCAAATTGCATTAATTCCAGGAATTTATTTTTAAAAACTGAGAAAACAATAGCTAAAATGCCGACAAATTAACCCTGCTGAATTTGTATCACGCAAAGATCGCAAGATCACTATGAATTTCTGCATTATTCAAACTGAAACCCACAAGCGAAAATAGACACGTATTTTGAAATGATCGTGAAAAACTTGAAATTTGAATTCATCACACCGTTGGCGACAAACATTCTTCAAGTCTGAACCACGCCGTGTGCACCATTCAATTTGTAATTTGAGTTACTCTTTCACCGCGTTTTTTTTGCGAAATAAAGAGCATTTTGGATCATTAAGGTTTTCGGAAGGCAGATCGCACAGTATCTCACACTTCCTCCCAAAAATTTTCAACACGATCACTGACACTGGCAGGTGATGCAGAAATATAAACCTGAGTAAAAATAAAAAAAATGGCCGGGATACAATGACTTTCTTGTGCACTGCTGATTTTCTCCCCCCCTTTCTCAAGCTACACTTGAAAGTCGATCACCGCATGCGTCAGCGAGGCATCAAATTCCCGATGATCAGGCCATTATTTCTCACCGCTCCGAACGACCCACGAAGCGTGAACAGCCTTTGGTTCCTTCTGAATAACGTTCCACAAAAGTAAATAAATCACAACGAAATACACTAACAAGGCAAAGAAAAATTAAAAATTAAAATGTATAGGTGGCACAAAAAAAAAAAAGAACGGGATTCGCGAAGCAAGTTTTGGCTTATCAATGTCCCACAAAATTTCTTGGGATAGCAACTGGAATGGCGTATGATTGAGTTTTAAAAACAATTATTGTTCAGAAATATACATTCTTTGGCACAAGAAAAAAGTTCATCACTGTTTGACATATTTCTCATGTATTTTTTTTTTCAAAAGTCACACTGGCAGCTTTTTGTTCTTCACTCAAAGGATGAAGCACCCATCTCTTAGATTCCTTTTTGTTGAGTAGTCCAGGTTTTTCTTCAGAATTTTTAAAATCAACATGGATTTAATTCCATGGCTAGTCTCTAGGTTTTCCAAGGTACTTTTTATAATCAATTAATGACATCAACCCTTTGAATTATTGCCATGTGAATTTCAAGATTTCTGAAGAGAAAAATTGGGTAGACCAAAAAATCTGTGAGATCGGCGCCTCATTTTTTGAGTGAAGAGCAGAAAGCTGCCAGACTGACTTGCGCAAAATATTTCCCCCTAATTTGTCAAACAAGACTGCATTTTTTCCTTGCACCAAAATGTTTTTTTCTAAACAATACAGTTGAACCTTGATAACTCAACCCTTCGAAGTTGATTTTGTTTCCTTAGAAGTCACGAATTGAACGTCTTTAACTCAAAAACATTACCTCTCAAACCATGGTAAGGCCTCAAATTATTGAGGCCTTTTGGCTATTATTTCCTTGAAACAGGAAGAAGAAAAGCAATGCAACAAGTAGCTTGGCATGTTTTAAAATGGAAGTGAAAGACTAATTGGGCAAATGAACCCCTGTCTCAAAGTTCAGCATCCTCTCAACTCATTCCAGAGGCAATTCAAGGCCCAGAATATCACCATTTAAATTTTTCCGTAATTCTTCTCTTTCCCACAACAACAAAATCTCATTCCCCCAGCTCAAAATCTGCATTACTAGAATTTATTTACTAGTCCTTTGACATTTGACATATGGGAAGGTTCTATGGTAATTGTTTTCCAGCTCAATTGGATGCCGTTTCAATTCCTGATCCAAAAACCCTTGATAGACTCCCGTGGTACAAAGTATACCGAAATCGTCGCCATTCATCACGCCAGGTCATGCTTTGGGAGACCTAAAAAGCTAAGTGTGAGAATGACAGGAAGAAACCAGTTCTTGCAAGGCGGGAACCATTTGAACTCCACACGCCCACCAGGAAGGAAGTGAACATTTTGGAACAGGAAACCAGAGCGACCCGCTTTTTAATCGTCACCTCAAAGCACCGCCACTGGACAACAACTGGGCACAAAATTCGGATATCCGAAATTATAGATGGTTCGATTGCCAAAGCACTTGAGTGAAAAAATAATATTTCCATTTTTTTCGCAAATAGAAGGCGCTTTTTCTTCAAATTCAAATCAGCTATTTTTTTTCTTCAAAAATGGCTCTCTTTATATGCAAAATGCCGGTTCTGGGAGTGATCCACAAATATGCAGCACCCATCATTCAAATGATTGATGCGACAGCTCATTGATCGACTTTCTCCTCGTTCAAGATATTATCTGTACGAGATACAGAAACCTGACAAGTCAAGGCGCGAATCAATAAATTCTCTGGAGGAGATTTTCTCCAGCGAAAGGATTCTCGTAATATTCACTGCAAGCGAATTCCACTAGGCAATTACTTACCTTCACTCTGTAATCTCACATTCCAATGGGTAATTTCCCATAGCAATCACTGTTTTTTGTACAAGGAAGCAAAAACATTCAATACTCGAGTTTACAATTTAGATCAATGCGCAAAGAGCAGAAAAAAATTCGGGTTCAAAGGATTTTTTGGATTTTTTTTAGAATTTTTTAGAGAAAAAACCCCCAAGCACAAATATTGTTAACTGATGGTGCATTTGTACGTCCAACATCATACAGGATCATGGAAGGTATACTTTAATGCAAATGGTGTCTTAGATTCGCAAAACAATTTAGTTGATTTCGATTTTCGAGAGATGCTTACAAATCGTAGTTCATCGTAGAATCGATGTCTGCTACATTTCCAAGCATAAGTTCAGAAATTTCAATTATTTAAAATTCCTCATACTCAACTCGAAAATCTTAAAGCATTTCTCAAGTTGATGCATCTATATTAAAAATTAATTCACGTAGGTCCAGAAAAGAAAAAAAAAACACAGTAGCAGGAAACAGCCTCAAAAGTTCATGACCCACACAGTAAAATGATGAAAATAACAGCGGATAAATTTCTGAACTGCGTCGAGATCGAAAGCGACTCCGCATCACAAACTGATATTCACAGCTGCATGTGACAGGTTTTCTTTTTTTTTATCCCAGGGGAAAGAGAAAAAGCCTCCTTTCTGGATTTTGTACATGGCACAGTATGAAGAAAAATCTTCTCCCAATAACTTCGTACCGTCTCGTTCATAAGTCAATACCCCTAATCGAATTTATACAGCAGTTGAACGTCAACAACTCAAACCTCCTCAGGTAACATTTTTTGGATGGCTTTTGGCTATCATTTTATTGACACCGGGACTTTCTCGGCCGCAGACCTTGAAAACTACTTTTTTGTTGTTTTCATGGCCTCTGGCCAACAGCAACCATGTTATTCAAGTACAGTTGAACCTCTATGACCTATTCCTCATTAAGTCAAATGCCTTTCAAAGTGAAAAAATGCAAGTCCCTGTCTGAACTACCTTGAGTTGAAAATAATGCATTCAAAACCTCTGCAATTTGAAGGCTTTTCATGTAAGAACCTTTGTAACTCAAATTTTCTGGATATTGTTTGCCTATCATTTTATTCACACAGGAAAGAGAAAAGCAATAAAAATGTAACTTGTGTGTTTCAAAAGGAAGTGGAAGTCTGATGGGGGGAAATGAACACTTGCCTCCAAGTTCAGCATCATCCGCTGTCAACTCAGTCAATAATGAAGAATGTTTTTAGGGATATCAACACTTACAATTTCCAGCAATCCCCCCCCCCTATGCTCATTTCCCTAATTTCAAACCTCCTTGAATCAATTTTGTTCTCAGTCCCTCAAAATTCTACTTGACAAGGTTCAAGTATACTACAGTTGAACCTCTGTAAGTCAAACCTCCCCAAGTCAAATACCTCCCTAGCTCAAACTTTTTTCTAGTCCCCATCTGATTCCCTTAGAAACAATGCATTAAAAACCTCTCTAACTCAGTATTTTTCTTTCAAACCTCTGAGTCAAATTCTCTGTGGCCTTTTGGTTTCTTTTTCTGTGAAACATGAAAGAAAAAATAAATAAAAAAAATGATTTCATGCATCTTGAAAGGAAGTTAAATATTAATTAAGCAAATGAACCCCTGCATCCAAGCATAGCAAGCTGTAAACTCATTAAGATGCAATTTTAGGTCCAGAATATCCTCATTCACAATTTCCTGCATTTTTTTTTACTCATCCTTGCAGCAAAAAGTATTGTTTTCCTAACTCAAAAGCTCCCTAAGTCAATTTTTTTTCCTTGTCCCTAAAAATTCAACTTGAGAGGTTCGTCTTTACTGTACTGTATTCTTGTAGGCGACATCGCCGCGGGATTCCACTGATGGATAAATCAACCCCACGAACACAAAGAAATATCAAGTTTGAATGCGGCCGACATTTGCATAACACTCGGGTTACACGTGCAAGAATAATAAAAATAACAAGATTAGAAACCCGCCGCGACGGAGTCACAATAATAATAATAATAACCATCATCACAAGAGAGCCCCGCGACACAAGGATGCAGGGAATTGAGGGCACTAGGCTCGAGAGGTGCAAGCCCCAGCTCGCACACCGCCGGCGACCAACTGTTCCGCCCGCCTCGATGCTTGCGGGATGAGTATCCCAAAACGCTGAGGGGCTGAGGGTGCGCGCGCGCGCGCGCGCGGGAAGGATGCGAGTTTGGAAATCGAGTGCCGATAAATAACTTATCGACGGGAAACTGATATTTCGTCATAATTTCGCCCTACTTCTGTATTGTAAACAACAAGAGAGAAAGCCGCAAAAAAACAATGCAAAATCAGGATTTGGAGCAGGGCGAAGGAAAGGAGAACTTTTCTATAGTGGACTTTGCATGCTGGTTGAACTGTATATAGAAGCACCTTTTTTATAAAAATTATTTTTCTTGCTAACACATACAGTAGAATCGCATTATAACGAAATCTAGCATAACTTTACTGGTTTAAAAAGTAATTTTCAGATGCCTATGCAATTGCGACCAATTTATTTGAATAATGCATTTATTGTTATGACAGAGAGCTTTTCCTAGTCCCATCATGCAGCTTTCTTGTGATCCTATGTTACTGTAATTAATTTTAAAACTTTCGCAACTTTCTTTGCCAACTTGACAATAAATACATCAGGTTTCCTTCAACCAAGATGAAATACCATATTTGTTTGAGTACCAGCACACACCCTCAAGTAAAGAGTTTTTCATAATTTTTTTCAGATAATTGTACAGTATTGCCAAGTTAATCCCATTTTTACTGAGTGTTTAACTGCCATATTGCAAAGATGATATGAATATAGACATGAATTGAGCATGAATTCCACTAATGTTCAACTGTTTCCATTAGAATAAGTTTTTCTGTTATACTCAGTCCAAAATGTCATTTTAAGAAGCAAGTACAGTACAACGTAATGCAAACCTAAACTTCTATAGCTTTTTGAAAGTGTTAGATGACTTAGATCTGCCTATTTTATGTGCACCCATCCTTTTTTCTTCTTGAATTAGAAAAAAAATGTTATGCATGGTACTTAAGTAAATATGGTACTGTGCATTGATTGTAATTGAATTTTGATTGAATTGAACATTTTCAATTGAACATAAAGTTTATTTCCCAAAATAATAGATTGAGGATCTTATTTTATTTGCAATGTTTTTTCTTCTTGATAATACAGTTGGCTTCTATCTCTCTATTATAAAATTCAAGGGGCCAGAAAAAAATTGTGTTGCAAAGAGAATTTTGTTGTAGACCACTAAAGCCCTAATAATATTAGAAGTTAAGATAACTTTCTGGAAATCCCCCTACACTACACTGCCTGCATTCTTTCAAATGAAAGTAATGCTGTAATGTGCATTTGACATAATAATGGCTTTGCATTGCAAAAAAAAACTCAATGCAATAACTCAGATGCATGCTTTCAATTGTGCAACAAAAATCTGCCGGGTTTTGTATCATTTTCTGAAACAAAGAAGCATGCTGTACAGTGGCCCCCCGCCTAACAGACCTCCCGTGTAAGGGATTTTTGCCAAACAGACCAGCTTTGCAAGCAGTTTTTCCTCACGCCCGACAGACAAAATCTGCCAAACAGACTTCTTTTGGTTTGAAATTAGTGTTGAAAATTGAAATTTTAATTTTTTATGTAATTGAATTCATGTAAAGGACTTTTTGTTTAACAGACTCGTCCCTTGCACAAATCAAGTCCGTTAGATGGGGGTTGACTGTATGTCACAAAATTCAAGTCCCTCCAAACCAGTACTTCATCATGAATACATGTACCTTTTCTAGGAGAAAACTTGCTTCTCTCCAACTTTTAAACACTGTGGAGATTTAAAAAGAAACAGGGGGGACAACAAAAATCCATTCATCTCGCAATTAACTTTGTGTAAGAAACTGAACATAAATTATCAACTTTAAAGCTCAGGCTTAAACTTGTCTTCACGGGAGTGAAATGAGGACACTTATTCCATGAGTCCTCATTTCTTCAAGCCGAGGCTGTTTTTCTTACCCCGTCCCAATAACGTCTAGGCTATTATTCATGTTATCACCATTTTCGTAGCTCCACAAATTTTCCATCCGTGGCATACAAAAAATTTAGCACTCTTTTGCCGTTCACTGCTCATCGCCAAAAATAATATCACCCTCTAAAAGAACGTCGTAATTTGGCTTATGGTTGTTGGACTCTTCCCGAGGCGAATCCCCTGGCTTAAAAACAGTAGGTCATCAAGAACGAGAACTAATCGATTACGAACCCTAATTCTCATAGAGCGTCACTTCCACCACTCAAACCAATTTCTCTCGAAAACCCATGGCAAGGTTCATGATTTTTGATTGTCCCGATCTTATTTACAGAATTTTAAAAGAATTACAGTATTTTGCACGTCACGAGATTTAAATTTTTTGGAAAATTCAAGGATGGAATAAAATTCCTGGAAGATCATGGAAATGCAACGAAAGCAACGTCACGCGTTGAAGATGAAATTATTGGTAGAAGCAGGGCCGTAATAAGTTCGTCAATCTAATATTTCTCGAAAAGAAAAATAGGAGGTTCATTATTTTTTTTTCGGCCTGATCTTATGCACGTAAGCAGAAATATATTGCATGTCGAATTCACTCCATTGAAGAGTTTGGAAAAATTAGAAAACGAATGATATCCCTGAAAAGATCATGAAATGCAACAATTATGGGTAACAATTTAAATAAAATTAATTTTTCACATCACAATTTTTTATATATCACTGATGTTTCAGAGATAAAATATCACCATTTTTTGAGCACCAAAGAATCACTTCAGCAGATGTTTGAGCCCACCAGAGGCTTTTGAAGTGGGGACAAGAGTGACACATTTTATACCACCACCAGAGGCATGAGTGGAATTGAAATCTTTGATTCAATTTTCTCCACCCCATGATTTGTTGGCACAACTGCCTCTTCCTGTTTTCAGTGATTGGCCTTGATCTCTTTTTTAATGCAGGAATGATTGTGTGCTCTCAAACAATTTTTATGTCTTCAATCTAGTTTCCTTATCAAGGGTTTTTATGAGCAGTGTGCTTGAATTGATTCATTGCGATGCCTGATTCAAAAAATCCTAAATGCTTTTCTCTTTTCTGCTTTTGCAAAGTTTTCATACTCTCTCAAAAGTTTGAAATCCTCAGCTCAGGGAATTTTTTAATTTTAAATTCCCCAGCTTGGGGAATTTCCTATTGGAATTCTCTCGGGGGCCTAATGCTACATAAGCATCAATAGCACCCACCTTAATTGACTTTTTTTTAGAGAAAATCTTGACTTTTTTTCTCTAAAAAGTCAAGAAACAGGCGCAAATTATTCCCTTCATATGCACATAACAAGTGATTAAACATTCTTATGCAGAGTAAAACATTCATGAATAATGAGCGCAGCTCGAATAATTAGGCCAACAATAATTTCCGTAAATTGAGCCTAACTCCATGACTCAACAACTCTCCAATAAGTCCACTTTCTTTAGTCTCTTAAAATTCACACGGGGGAGGGGGAGGATTCAACTGTATACAATATTCCCTATAAAATTCACAGGATTTTACTGAAATATAATTTTTTTCCAAAGGAACGAAGAGGAAGCGATTGCACATCATGGTTTGTTGCGTCACAAGTCCCACCCCATGTTGGCGATGGGCATCGATTTTCCGTCCACGATGACGCCCAGAAGGAAAAGTAACATCAGACATGGTTTCCTGGGCTCGAAAATGTATATGTAATGCAGAAGAACGACTCAAGGTTCGATGGGCTGCGGGTTGCCCAAGCGAAGAAAAGGTTCACTATATACGATTGGGTGTACAGTCTGACAGAATAAAAAATAAATAAAAATATAAAAACACATTTCGGGGTACGGATGGACGAATAACAGGTGCAATGGTGTGACGAACTATGGCCCTGTTCTGCCAAGAATTTCTTCTTCAACGCGTGACGTCGCTTTCGTCGGATTTCATGATCCTTCAAAGGAATTTCATTCCATTCTTGATTTTCCCAAACGAGTCATCAATTGCTTGAATTTTTAAATTCAAAATATTTACTTGAGTAGCATGCGCCCTTGAGTAAGGCGCACAGAGAGGTTCTTCAGTCTAAAATTTGGCTAAAATCCTACACCCAAGTAAGACGCGCACCCTAATTTTTAGTGAATCTAAAACCACAAAATTTTGATGATAAATTCAAAAAATTTGACTTTAGACATAAATTGAACAAAAATCTGATTAATTTTCAACTTTTTCAGTACAAACAAGTTTTCTTGTTACATTTGTTCCCAATTTCTCCATTATAATTAGGCATAATGCACACATAACTTCCTAAAACTTCTTGAAAAATTTGTACCTGCTTATGATGTGTACTCCTTTTTTTCTTCTGAAATTTGAGAAAAAAGGTGCACCTGGTACTTGAGTAAATACAGTATTTCTGTTCAAATAAATAATATTAGTGCTATAAAAAAATGTCCTGCTAAACAAGTGACTCATATATAGTGGAAAAATAGCAAAAAATTACAATGAACAATAACTCCCGTGAAAAAATGTCTGCATAAAAAATACCTCTGCCAATAAATGCCCAAGTTTTAAAATGTTTGAAATTAAAGCTCTGTATGCTTTTTGTAATTCATGCAAGAACTAATAAAGTTACGGCGTTGATGTTTCTTCCCTCAGCACCAAGAATTTATGAATTTTAAACATTTGACTGCTTAAAATTCTCAAGATTACACTTATATGTTGTGCGGATGAATAAATCATAATACTACACCACTCTAAAATGCTTCAGGTTTTAAAGTCCGTCACTCGTGTTTTGTAACTGCTAATGCCAAACGCATTCAACTGTTTTTCAATCACATTTTCAGCACGACAGACTCGTGCAAAGAATGAAGTTACATTCGTGACATATTGACACACGTTCTCTCAAATTCGCTCTCCGAAAGCAAGAGAATCTCTGCAAACGCGTCATTCAGCAAGTAAAATTGAAAACCTGGAAAAGTGTTTGGAGGGGTGAGGAATATAAATTATCATCAAAACCTGGCATTATACTCCATAAAGTGTCACACTCGTGAGATGATTTCACGCTCAGAATAATGGTATGCATATCGTAGGGAAAAAAATTTTTTCTTTCGTGGAAATGACCTGGACCTGGCGAAATTTCTAATGAGCTCGAAAAATTCCGGCCGCCAGTACTCCCTCACTCAAAGATCATTGTGCGCAAATTTTTACGAGCCTGCCGAAGGCACATTTGTATGCGAAATGCATAAAGTGAGGTAAGAAAAGGTTCACGGCGAATTCTTTTCCATTCATGATAAGCAGTATACATGAAGTCTAGACTCTTGGTGTATATGCGGAATATGAAGGAGTGAACAGGGAAATTATTCCTCTTCTATCATTGGGATTCCGAAGGAAATTCGCGAAAAACTTATTTTGTTTGAAACGTCACCTCGATCAATACAAATGAAACAAAAATTCAGGCTACTGAATTGTGAGTAATAATGCTGCAATTGTTTTCCCAGAAGCTCATTGCCTCTCAGAAGAAAAATAAACCATAGTTTACTCGCCTAATTTTAAAAAGGAAGACCACTTCCGGCTGAATGAGGTCATTAAAAATGGCGAAACTCTCAGCATTTGACACCGATTCAAAAAATTCACGAAAATGAAAACTCGCATTACGAACCACGACGAAAATTTTAAACAACTTTACGAAAAAACGATATTTGTAAAATAAAGTATATTTCAAATTTTCGAATTCCTTATTGCAGTAAAATCAATTTGCGGAGTCTGCGCATAAAAATATTGAAAAACTTTTCAAAGCGATTTCCAAGGAGTTTCCAATAAGATACTTAAGTTATGAGGATGAAGTAATTGAAAAAACACAGTCCAGTTCAGGTTCAAATAAATTCTACACATGGCCTCGATTTTTTTATTTCTTTCAGAAGTTCGCATCATTTTATTTTTCAGGCAGCATACTCCAGAAGTGCGGTCTATGCAAAAAGAAATTCTTGAAATATTTCCCACACCCGATTAGTTTTCGATTTCATTTATTTCCCTAGGAATATAAATATATAAATATATGTAGGAAAGAAAATTCGGGCTTCAGCAATGAGCGAAGTATTTTTAAAGACGGCATTCCTATAGCAACGGAGGAGCGACTTCTAGGGTAAGATCGGCGAGGCTTCGAGCCCCTGGGGCGAGAAAAATTTAAATCAAGTACTAGTCAATATTCATGACTACGAGTTCAAGTGAGCAACAGGTGGTCGTTGAGACCGTCAACCACCCGGTTCGCCTTACTTCAAGTACAGTACTTCAATCAAGCCGAGTGCCGAAAAATACTTCCCAGCTCACTTTCGCACTCTATTCCTGTCTGGGTCACCTCTCGCAGAAGGGAGAGAACTTTCTCCGTTGCCCTGGTAACTTCCCGAAATTACCCAGAATATATATTTTTTTTTTATGAATAGATGAGATGGACATGAAATTTAGGGCGGAAAGGGTCTCTTTTTGTAGGTAGATATACAGTGAGACCCCCACATGAGGACACCTCAACCTATGGACAATTTGACATAGGGACACTTATTTTCCCATAAAATATTTATTAAAAAAAGGCCGGACATGAGGACACTGACTCAACATAGGGACATTCTGTGATAAAATTGCAAATAGATTTTAGGAAAATTGACTTTTATTAGGCTTAATTGCAAGAGGCAGATATTTCCAACCTTAATTAATATCTGTGTAAGAAACATTCTCTGGTACTTTTTAGGCATTTCTCTCACCAATTTACCATCCATTTAGCTGATTTAAAAAAATTACCTCCAGCAAAGAGGGACTACCTTCTCTCCTTTCCACTTGAATGTTATTTTCACAGAGAATGCCAACATTTCTATGTACCGTACAGAGGTATCAGTATTCAATTCCCCAAATGTCCAGATTCTGTTGAAATATATTGATTGAATCAGTTTAAAGTGGGAGACAATTTTTATTTTCATGGAATTATGGCGAGTATTTTGTACATAAAACACCCATTAAAAACTATTTAATATAAGTTGGTGGAAAAATGAGACTTGACTTAGGGACACTCTTGATAAACCAATTTGGGGTCTCATTGTACATGTATATTCCAGGGTCATGGAGTTATTCTGGGAATTTGGGTAATGGATTTCGCCGGGCTCGTCCGAGTTGAAAACGAGGTCGGAATTTCCAAACGAAGGGAACAGTGTCCCGATATTTTTCTGGTCAATCTAATTTCTGCCCTTGCTGCTTTCCACAATTTTTAATCATTCAACTTTGTTGCATTAATTTTGATGTTCGATAAAAATTGAGAAATATGCACGAGAAAATGTTCGAAGGTCATTATATTGCAAAAATTACACGCAGTTATAATTTTGACTGGATTTACGATTTATTGCACGGAGAATGTCAAAAAAGTCCTTCAAATTCGCTGGCTTCGATGCACAGAAGCTATATGAACACATTTTCTTGAATTTGCGACGTGAAATACGCTAATCACATTTCCTCTCAACAAAATAAATGTGTGGAATATCATTTTGTGTACGAAAAAAATGGCGCTAAAATTATCTCAGCAATTAAAAATCTCGTCGCTGAAATAAAGCTTGACATTGAAAAAACGGATATTCATTGTACAAAATCTATATAAACTTAAAAAACTCCGCAGATCTAATTCTATCATCATCAGTCAAACTACCTTTCTGGAAAAAATTTCGGCTGTTTTATGCAAAAATCTAGCCGTTTTATGCAATCATTTCGAGAGTAAAATATAGCATACACAGTTAGACTCTACCCAAAACATTTAGTTTACAGTGATTTTCTCTGCACAATGAATTTGTTGATCCAACTGGGGCTCTCTACAAGAAAATTGACTCTACAACAGTTTTTTTCCTGAACCCTTGAGTTTTGTTGTAGAAAAAGTCCACCTGTACGATAGATTTGTATTCTTGATGACGAACTGGATCAATTTTCTTAATTATCAAATCAACGAAGAAACCAAAGACTAATGAATATTTTTTCATCACATTAACCTCACGATGATCTCATCAAAAAGGAAAAGAAAGCTTAAGATTCATGCATGAAGAAGCAGAAGAAAAGTCCTCATGCACATCAGAAGATCGATCACTGTTGAAAGTGAACTGCAAAGCGTCAGACCGTGAAATCCAAAATGAATTCCTTGAGAAAGTACCCCGAAAAAAAAAAACAATTAAATCCAACTTGAATATTGCAGAGATTGAATTACCTTTTGGACTGCAATCGTCGGAAGCAACCCGGCAACCCCATAATGATCATCATTTTGTCTGTGTTTAATATAGCCGCAAACATAATTATCTTTCGAATCCAACGTCTGTAACGAGCGCGTCTCCAGTTCAATACGACTTGTTCGATTATAAACCTCATTTTAATGTCAAGACCAACTTTCACGGCATAATTTGTGGACAATAAAAAATAGATTTATCGTTCAATTAGCCCTTGCTTTAAACCTACATTATCCATAAGCTTTTACGCAAGACTTCCGAAGCAATCGTGAGAAAAATCATACGACGTCGATCCTGTCTTCCATAAACATTAGATATTTCCTCGAAATGCTCATCTTGCAGCGTCGAAAAAATATCATTGAGAATCGAGAAATAATGACAATCATTTTAAAATTGCTGAGCTTCGCAAATTTCGAACCAACCTCAAGATTGACAGCCTTGTACATTTTGGTCGCGGTTAAGGGAGTGCTGCGTGAAATTGTTTGTCAACCGTTACGAAAAGATTAAGCCGTAAATATTTTTCTGTTTATTTTAAAGGTATAAAAATATGTTCACAGCTATTGCGAGGCAATCTCTCAGTGAGTAAGTATTTTGAACTTTCGATAAATGATTTATTCTACGTTATGTTCAAGTGGGATTGACGAATCAAGGGGTTTCGAATTCCAATAAACCTGATGATGTCATAAAAAAAAAGTTTCATTCCCGCATTCGAAAACGGATTTTTGCGCTTGTGAACCAATTTTTGGAAATTTGGTGTCCCAATTTTTGGCAAGAGGGGATTTATTTGAGGGAATTACATGCAAAATACAGTGAAGCAAATACGAAACAGCCAATTATTGGATAATTTTCAAAGTAAGCATTTTAAATCCACTGTCATGAAGCACATCAGAAGTCGGGTCTATCCTTCAAAAAATGCACATTCAACTGATGACGTTGGGGAAAATTTTGGCCACCAAAATACTGTATTAAAGTACTGTACTGCAAAAGATGCGTTGCTAAATTTTGCTACAGTTTATTGGACCTTAAAATTTAAGTGATTTTTCTGCGCGAATATAAGTCAGAAACCTTTTAGCCTAAAGTTTAAACACTTGAAAACATCTTGGTTCTTAATTTCTTAATTAACATGGTTCTTAAATTTTGAATAAGTTACCATTTAAGATGAAAATCGAAATATTTCGTCGCGGTCACAGTCTACTTTTTTCTCCATTTTAATTGGGCGAAAAAATATTAGAAATGATGCTGAGTGAAATTCCTGCTCATTTGATTCCATCATCAAATAAAGTTGAAGAGGTGCAAATTACGTGGCTAACTGACGAAAATGTGCAAGACCCTTCTTTTTATTTTAGGGGTACCGATAATCAGGGTCCTGCGAGAAATTTACCTCCTGGGACTCAAAAGGGAACCTGTAAAAACACACACACTTACACGAATTTAGCATTTATTTTATTTATTATTTTCGGGGTACCGATAATAAGGGTTTCTTGGAAATCATAACCTCCTGGGACTCAATAAGTTGAACCCCCTTGAACACACACACACACACACATACATACACGAATGTAGCAATTATTTTGAAAGGGACTGAACAAAAAACTTTTCTTGGCCGTATTTTTGGCCCACTTTATCAGTGCGGTGGCCTCAGTTTTGATTGCGTCCGTCAAATTAACGGACGAAAAACCGTCTCACGAGATCGTCTCGTGTGGCTTGTCTCAAATACCTTTCACGCGGTTTCCACTCAATCCTTTCTTCATTTTTTTCCCTTTCTCGTAAAATTTTCAAACTAACCCCCCCCCCCCCCCCCCCCCCCCC
>CAJPEX010000570.1:60047-83783 GCA_905338405.1 Notodromas monacha
TAAAATTTCCACACTCCCCCCCCCCCCCCCCCCCACTATCCTGTTATTATTCGTCAACGACCGTGATTCAAAATGCAAACGAAATTACGCAGCGGGGGGAACTGATGATCGCGCACTCTGCAAGATGGTCAATTTTCTGAAAAGCATTCCGCAAATAAATAAATAGAAAATTGGCAAAAGGAAAATATTTTTTAAAAGCTCTAATCTGCGCATGCTGCAAGAACATTTTGCGTGTTGATCGATTTGCTTGCAGCAGGAAGCTTACGCCGATTTTTCTGCCTCTTGGCATGCATTTTTCCAAGTATGAGACGAAATAAAATTTTTTCTGGATTTATTTAAGTAATCTTCGCAACGTGTTGACTGTTGAGCATTGATTGGGAAATTTGGCTCTCCAGCTTCTATACGCAGACTCCAAGGATACATATTTGTAGCACTTTCTATTTTTGCGTTTTTGTCGAATGTTCCCTGACATGTTCCAGGCTTTCACGATTTCAAGAAATTTGTGGAGAAAATTGCTAGTTGACGAAGAAAATGTATGGCTCTACGTATAACTGGACCGTGAAAGTAATTTTGATGATTACTCATAAAATTCAGTCTCTTTTGTGCTCGAAGGATCCAACAATTTACAGTCAAACCACTTCAAGTGAAAACTTCATCATGAACCAACTAAAAATTCGAGGTATTACGGAAACAATTAATTTTGTTTTGGGGAATGACAAAGAATTGCAAAATTGCAATTGGTGATATTCTGGGCTTCCAGATTCCTTGTTAAAAGAGCTATTTTTAGGATACTGAAATTGGAGGAAAGGGTTCATTATTTGCCCAATCCACCTTTCATTTACTTTCAAAGTAAGCACATCAAGTTACATTTTCTTCTGTTAATAAAATAATTGCAAAAAGGCATCTACAAAATTTTAGATGTGTAGTTTTATAAACAGAGAAAGATTTTTAGTCAGAGAGGGTTCTCATGGATTGCTTCTAAAGGATTGAGAAAGGGCTTTCAGAAATTTTACATGGGAATTTTATAGTTTTGGAAGTTCAGATGTATTTTAAGAAGAATAAAAGAGACGCCTATACAGTATAAGTCTCTAAATTTCGTTTTTGAATACTATAGTAAAATCTTGTTACAACAAACACCACAGGACTTGGTAAAAAAAAGTTTAAATTAAAATTTGCTGCATTGAGATTCATGATTTCTAATGTATTTTAGCAAGAAATTTTCCAGGAAAGAAGCAAAAAATACTTTCAAATGCTTTCAAAATATAATTAAATAATTACTGTATGTCCATAAATAATGAGCACTCCTGATGAAATGAAAAGAAAATTTGAAATAAATTGTACTTTCCTTCTACTGAACCTTATTCCATTCTACTAAAAAGTGATATTTGTTTAAAAAAAATACAATCCACATAAGTAAATGTAAGAGGAATGCTTCCTTATGAATACATTTTTCATTCATGCATGTTCTTGCAGATAGAGGAAAATTGTTTCAAGCATGTACTTCATACTGCTTTGGGAAGATGAAAGGCCTATAATCTAGAATGGAGTTACTGAATATCCAAGAAATACATCATGCTCAATGTTTTTGAACAGGAAGATTTATTGGCAGAAATGTTTCCTTTCATTTGATGAAGTTGGAATGCTGCACCTTTTATTTTTTGGTTTCCAGTCATACCTATCAAACAAACCCTATTGTCTTCCCAATGATGATGGACAAAGATTTGTTATAATGAGATTATGGCCTACAATTAGTTTTTTGTAATGAGATTTTTATAACATTACACCTATGTTAAACCACACAGACCAATAAAATAATTTGTTATAAAGAAAAATTTGTTACAACGAGATTTGCCGTAATAGTATTCTATTTTAAAAATTTCAAAATTTGGTCATGAATCACACTAAACACTTTCCCTGATATTCAGTTTCATAACAATCTCTCTCGTCTTACTAAATACTTTTCTGCTGTTTTTTTAACGAGTACTGAAAATGTACAAATACAGTCAACCCCCATACAATGGACCTCCTGGGCAACAGATTTTTGCACAGCAGACTGCCTCCAGAGGTATTTTTCCCTCTTATGCAAAAAACTAAATCCGCCTAACAGGCTTCCTTTGGTATAAAATTAATGGTAAAAATTAAAAAAATTTTTTTTTTGAAATTCAGCAATTGAATACACATAACAGACTTTTGATGCAACAGACTATTCTGTGGCATGAATCAAGTCTGTTGTGCAGGATGGGTTGACTGTTGAGTGAAAAATGGTTGAAAATGGTGAAAAATGATTTCAAAATATCAAAGCCCTTGCAGGACGGACCACCTAGGAGAAAAAAGGAAGCGATGCAGCATCAATTAAAGTTTGGAGGGATCTATATGTCTCAAGTTAGTACAGTCTCAAACCGCATCTTCGTGCACAAGCACCGAGGTGAGGTCAAGGTGCAGTTCGCATAACTGTTTTCCTGGGTCATAGAGCAACAATACTCCTGACTTCAAAAAACACGCACAAGAACACCCAAAAAGGTAAAAAAAAAAAAAAGAATCCTGCGGACTTTTACGTGACCGACCGCAAGAAAATTGCTGTACGCAAGTACAGCTATTTCCTCGAGACCGACAAAACGGATTTGCGTTTCTGCTTCTTCTTGCAATATTTTTTTTTTCATCATACAGAGAGCTTCACGATCTCTCCCCTTAATACTCTGTTTATCTCGTTCGTAAGAGATGAAAAGGTCTTTTTCTTTCGTGAGGGAATTGTTTGCAGATTACCGTTTTTAAGCCATGAGATTAATCTGTCTGCGCTGAAATTGTGGGAGGCTTTTTGGTAGATTGCTGACCTCGGGGGTCAAAACCTAAGGCATTGTAACTCAAGTGAAGCCCTTTTTTTTTTAAATAATCGTTTTATTTGCGAGGAAACATTTGTGGTTTCTAAAATAAATCAGGTCGAACCATTGAACATCGCCAGATTAAAAAAAACGCTTTATTTTCGAAGTTTAAGTGAGTTTTCTTGGTTTCAATTTTTCTTTGGCATCCTAAACTGACCCTCGTTTTAAATATGCTTTAGAATTTTTTTCGGTATAGCTTTTTCTCAAATTTTCAACTGCTACTTGGAAGCAGTATTGAAATGTGTTCCGAAATTTTTGCTAACAGTATTTAATGGATTATCTGGAAGGGAATGAATAAAAAAGCGAAAGCATCCAAATTAAAAGTGAGTGGAAATTGTCCAGACAAGCTACATTTTCCTCAAACACCGGAATCATCATTACTTTGAAATAGTGACTATAACAAATTTAAAAGAATTCAAAAATTCCAGATGACTAAGAATATTTCTAAGCAATAAATTTTTCTGGCCAGAGGCTTAAAAATCACTTGAAGATGCGCAGAATTAGGACAACCTTTGCTTAAATTAAATCCATCCCAGCAGAGGAGAAAAAGCAAATGACAACTTTTTTTCCTGGTTACTTATTGGCATCCTTATTTAAATGCAATTTTTTGTCAAACCTACGCAAAAAATAGCCACTCCCAGCAAATAATTTGGGCGTTTCAAAATGCGTTTTATATGCATTTCTAGCCAAAAATCCTACGCATTTTGAACCTCTCTATGTTACGCCTACTCAGGATTTTAGTTAATGCATACCTTATAGGCGTTTTAAACCGCCCTCTAGTTACAGCTAGGTATTTATCCAGGCGTAACACTGACAGGGAAATAAATGAATAATAAACTGCCCCTCTTGGGATTTTAACTTCAGACAAACATTCCTGAGCCCAAAGTCATATTACATTCTTTAAAAGTTATTCTTTATTTATAACAGTATTTTTAACATCAAAATTTATATTTTGTGGTTTTGTATTATTGCGACAAACTGATGCAACAAACAGAAAAATCTGCAACATTGTGTTTGTTGCACCAGTTTGTCGCAGCGCAGATCTGGACCCCTGGATCCATGCTTCAACAAACTGGTGCGACTATAATACACCCCTATAATACCACCAGTATTATACTGGTGATAGCATTATACTACCGCCGGTATTATACCGGCGGTAGTATAATACCCGTGTACTGTGGGGTTCTCTTGCCAGTAAAATACTGGCAGTAGGGTAGGGTTGAGTACCCTACCGCCAGTATTATACTGGCGACATATTATACTGATAGTTCTCTGTCACCAGTATAATACTGGCGGTAGGGTAGGGTTGAGTACCCTACCGCCAGTATTATACTGGAGACATATTATACTGATAGTTCTCTGTCACCAGTATAATACTGGCGGTAGGGTAGGGTTGAGTACCCTACCGCCAGTATTATACTGGAGACATATTATACTGATAGTTCTCTGTCACCAGTATAATACTGGCGGTAGGGTAGGGTTGAGTACCCTACCGCCAGTATTATACTGGAGACATATTATACTGATAGTTCTCTGTCACCAGTATAATACTGGCGGTAGGGTAGGGTTGAGTACCCTACCGCCAGTATTATACTGGAGACATATTATACTGATAGTTCTCTGTCACCAGTATAATACTGGCGGTAGGGTAGGGTTGAGTACCCTACCGCCAGTATTATACTGGAGACATATTATACTGATAGTTCTCTGTCACCAGTATAATACTGGCGGTAGGGTAGGGTTGAGTACCCTACCGCCAGTATTATACTGGAGACATATTATACTGATAGTTCTCTGTCACCAGTATAATACTGGCGGTAGGGTAGGGTTGAGTACCCTACCGCCAGTATTATACTGGAGACATATTATACTGATAGTTCTCTGTCACCAGTATAATACTGGCGGTAGGGTAGGGTTGAGTACCCTACCNTACACTCAAGAAAAGCTCATCAAAAATGTTTAAAGTATAGGCATAACTACAGAATGCATTAAAAACGCATTCTGAACGCATTTCAGAAAAAACTTTCAGTACAGCAACAAAGAAAAAAAAGAAAGGCATTTCAGAAGAAGCCGGGCATAACAGTGATGCATAACAAACACATTTTTTAATGCATAACTGTTATGCGCAGCAATACCTGCAACAAATTATTTGCTGGGCTTAAACACACATAATTGTATGAAACACAATTTGAAGATTTTCTGACGATTTTTAGCATAAACATGGTATTTGAGGAGTTATAATCGCTTCAAATCGTACTTTTATAAGCAATAGACATCTGAAAAAGAAAATATTTTAATACTGCTGAAATATGCAGACTTGGTTCTTTGCAAAAATCGTGAGTATATATATCATCAAATGAATGAAAGAATGCTGCTGTTTTCCGTTTAATTTCTTTCACTTTAGCGACCAGCTAAAATAAGCACAAAATGATATTGATTAATAATGTTATTTTCGGCCATGAAAATATGTTAACTGCTCTGTTCATTTAGGCAATTAACCTCGGTTTTCACAGGGATGGTTCGTCGCAGAGAAGAAATGTTTATTTTATTTTATTTCGTATTGAAGGAATATCTACATGATGATAAAAAATCTTCGCTGAAATAAAGTCCCGAAGTGAAGAAAGGTCTTCTGAGAAACAAAAAAAAAATCGAATTTTACATTTATTGTTGACGATGAGTCCAGTTCCACTTCCGAGGCACCAGATATATTTTATAGTCTATTTTTGACGCAAAAATTTTCAATTAAAATCCCGCAATCCACAATTTTAAAAGGTATATGCTGCGGTTTTGTTTCGATTTTATTCCTTCTTTTTTCCTTTTTTTTTTGAGCAACGAGGCGCAGTATTTTTTGAATGAAATATTCATCCTTGGCCCGCGGGGTTGAAAAAAAAATACTAAAAAAAAAAAGAAAAAAAACTGGGGGGAAATCGGCGACCCACTTCTTCGGGCCCCGGCCTTTCGGGACTGATTCAGTTTTCATATTTTTTTTTTGGGCCAGTCGGGATTTATGAATCCATTTCCTCGGGGGAAACGGAAGCTCAGTTACTTCCCTCCCCCCCTCTGCCTTTCTTCTGTTTCGAGGTCTGTTTGGTTTAGGAGCGGAATTCGGCGGGAAATAAGAAGGGCATTTCCGACTGCGGCGCGATTGGTACCAACCGCGGAATGACCCATGAATTGCCGCGGGCGAGTTCGTGTTCTGCGGGTCTCCCTTTCTTATTGTTTATTTTCAGGCAGCAGAGTAGAGAGAGAGAGAGAAAATAAAATAAAATAAGCATTAAAAGTATACAGTATTTTTAAGATTTTTCTAAAGTATGAAATACAAAAAAAGGGGGGGGGAGGATATATATTCTGACGTTGTTGACATTCCATCCGTCTTGTGATCGAAGAGAAACCCGAGGAAGGAGAGAAACTATCGGGTTTGTTGAAGTACCGTTTATAGTTCCGTGTGTCGAATCGCGCTCATCGATCACACGTCATCTAACTCTGCTCGGAGACTGTTTTTATTTTTTAAGACTATTATTTTATCTTAAAAAAGAAAGAAATATCCTTTCAGCAATTGAAAAGGTTCCCTCTAAAATGTATTTTGGGTTTTTTTTGTTTTTGTAGATTGTGAAAGGCTAGGAGAATTTTCCTATTTTTTTTTCAATAATTTATCTTACGATCTTCAGCAAAGTTGAATACAAAGAATAAGAATATAATGCACAATAGACAGATTTGAATAACTCACAGGAGTAACATAGGTTTGTGCACGCAAATCAAAAGGAATAAAAATATAATTGTTCAAGAGAGTTCAGGACAGACTGACTCTTAAAATCAAATTATTTTTAGCTTGGATTGAGCAGGAAACCTTCATTTTGGAAGAAACGAGCGACATTTGAAGAAATGTTGCATCACGTCCTTGAAAAGCCAAGTGTTTTTGTCGATTTCGGATACTGTACGAATAATTTTATTGAGTAATGCATTGCAATATTTTTTTTCACTTTATTTCTACAAAAAATAAGACACGTCGACGACCTGGAAGGATTCTATATACATAATGTTCATTCATAAAGATTTTTTTTTCCATATTTGTTGGCGTATCGAAGAATGTGAAAGAAATTTAGGAACTTTTTCAGGAACATTCGCCCAGCTTTTTTGTTTTGTTGCTTTCTTAAAAAAGGAAAAGCATCGAATAAACCCAGGAGGAAATTTCAAAAATAAGCTCAGGCGAGAAGACGCTTTTTGTAGAGTCGAAAATCAACTACTAATGATTTCAAAAAAAAAGGGGAAAAAGGCACGAACCGAACCTCGGAATTTCTCAGTTTTTATAGTTGCTTATTTGTTCTGATAGCGCTGTATTTATTTGTATTTTTTTGGGCCAAACAAAAGTTAGAAAAAATCATGAAATGCGCTTTCCGCCGAAGTACGGGGACTACTGCAGGATTCAACGAGGAATTTGCTCTGAAATTCTGTTTTAAGACCATTTTAAAGCATTTCTAGAAAAAAATTGCGAAAGATATTTGCTGAAAAGGGGCATTACCAATAAATGTTTGATTTCCCGTTCCGAGTTGACGCAGTTATATTTGTTTTAAAAACCTAATTTTTTTTCGTGTCTCGGATGTCTTTATATTTTTATGATCCGTTTCATGATTCCTTTCAACAACGTTTTTCTGTCCACGAATTTCGGGTGAAATTACGCAGTTCTTTGAATTTTATCAATTTCATCCTGGACCTTTCAGTCCATCAACTGGTTTTTCTGAGTCAGCTTCTTATACTTCGCTCAACTCACGAGAAGAATTCGCTGAAACATTCCAGTACTGCGGCAAAAACAGATTCCTCGCAGATTTTTTGTCGCGCATATATATCCGTAGTTCGTTGCTTTCTGCACACAACTATACTCGTCAAAGCTGCCTTGCTTTCGGCTACGTTTCTCAGTTAACCTCACGCGCAACAGGTATAAATCACTATTTATTCATTCGTGAAACGCACTGGTCGATTCGCACACAAAATCATCTGCGCTGCTCGCCGTGATTTTGCACTTGAGCAGAGGAACTTGGTACATAAGAAAGACGCGGATTCCGGGAGCGTGTGCTTGCGCGAGCACAGCACTGGCAGCTAGCGCGAAGAATGCCGCCCCTTGAGAAGGACTGCTGCTAGCTGGTCCTGAGCGGGGTTTTCCTCTGCTGGCCTGTTTTTTTTTTGGCGCATCAAAATTCAGCAATATAAGTATGCTCATTTCTTTTGAAAGAGTCTGCATTTTTGGCAGTGATTTTGGCAATCACTGCATTTTTCAATCAAAATCACTGCATTTTTGGCAGTGAAGGTCACTGCTGATCAAGCTGATGATGATACAGGTGGAGTTTTCCTCTGTACAGGTGGTACTGTACCTTATTGCAATTCAACCCTAATCCATTGTCAGACTATGGTAAAATTGCAAGACCTGTGATCAAGGATCACAAAAGAACATAAAAAAAAAACTGCAGACAATCAGCCTTTTGAAGGCCTAGAACACATATTCAAGGGGTATCCTTGAATATACGTTCCTCGTTTTTCAATAATTTATATTATGATCTTCAGCAGCGTTGAATACAAAGAATAAGAATACAATGCACAATAGACAGATTTGAATAACTCACAGGAGTAACATAGATTTGTGCACACAAATCAAAAGGAATAAAAAGATAATTGTTTAAGAGAGTTCAGGACAGACTGACTCTTGAAATACAATTATTTTTAGCTTTGATTGAGGAGGAAATCTTCATTGGTTTTCTCTGTTTTTTTCTCCTCAACAAGACCCTCCATGAAATTTAAAAATATAAGTTTAAAAATGCAAAAAAGTTGCCAAAGCAGGGCAAGGGTTGAATTGCAAGTCAAGCTCCCTGCAAATTTGACCATCAAATTGCAGGATTTGGTCAAATTGCAAGGGACCACCTGTACTGTACAATGAAACCAAGGCCCAGAAAAAAAATCATTTTAGATAGAATGTTATTGTAGAGAGGGGTTTACTCTGCCCTATTTTTTCTGCGCATCAAAATTCATCAGCAGCTCCGCTGTCTCCGCAGCATTACTTTTGAAAGAGTCTGCCAAAATTGGAGAAAAATGGCTCTGCGGAAGGTTGTCACCAATATCAAGGCAGTATTACAGGTGGACTCTCTCTATAACAAAACTCAAAGGACCAGACACAAATAATTTTAGAGAGACTTTGGTTGCAGCAGGGTTTTCCTGCTGCTCCATCATTTTTTGGCATTTTGAAATTCAGCAGTTCTTGTCTGCGCATTTATTCTGACGTAGTCTACCAAAATATGAGCAAAATTACTTGACAGAGCGTCACTGATATTGAGTCAATATTGCAGGTGGACACTGCCTGCAACAAAACTCGAGGGACCATAAAAAAATTGTTGCAGAGCGAATTTCGTTGTCCAGAGAGTTTTCCTCTTCTGCCCTTATTTGGCGTGTCAAAATTCAGCAGTTTCTGTCTGCGCAGCATTTCTTCTGAAAGAGTCTGCTTAAATTAGAGGAAAATGGCTCTGCAGATGGTCACCAAAGTCAAGCTAATATTACAGGTGTACTCTCTCTGCTATGAAACTCAAGGGAATAGGAAAAAGTTTGTTGTAGAAAGAATGTAGCTGTAGATAACCCTTAAAACATGGGGAGTGAACACTATATGCATAGGCATTTATGTAAGCTCTCATGAGATTCATGCAGAAAAATTAACAAAAATAACCAGAATTTTAAAATTTTCTGAGTTGTTGTTCTGGTTCAATATTTTGTAGTCCTTCTATATTGACTCAGCTCATGGTTTTATTTACAGGTGGATACAAAAATCATTTTTTGAACAGTAAAAGGTTGTATTTTCATCCCTTGACCCAGATTATTTTCGGTGCAAAAAATATTTTACATTCGAACCAATATTCAAAACATAATACAAGCTGAGAAAACAGTCAATTTCAGAAATCTTTCAGATGAGCCAAGAGAAACTTCTTTTTTCAAATAGGACTGCCAAGTGAAATCAATCACTCGATATTAGGATTGAAGGAATGCAGCATTTTTGTAGAGATTTTCATTTGTTCTTGTTTGCTCTGCAAAATGACCTAAGTGAAACAAATGCTTTGTTTTTCTCCTGTGAAAGAATAGGGGTAAATACAATTTTCTCGACTTTGGTCACATTCATGAACATTTTTTTCAATATGCGAGTTCATGAGGATGTGAATTTTGCCAGCGCAAAATATTTGGACTATAGCTGCGGTGGGATGGAAAAGAACCTGCTGCCATTCAAATGTTAAAAATTTGAGAGTTTCTACTTTTCGTCAGCCAAATCAAACATTTTCTCCAACCTTAAAAACTTACATTTCAGCAATAGTCATCAGAGAATTAAGGCTGTGCAATGCAGCTACAGCAATAGACAGAAAAACAGCTGTATTAATTTAATCAAGCTAGTTGAAAGCCTCATTCCGAACAATAATTATGACTACCTCCTCAATTTTGAATTACAATTAGCAACATAATAAAAATAGCCTCGACTTCTTCGTAATATCCGGTTTGAACAGTAAAAGCTTTTCAAATTATCCATCTAAAAACAAACACTTGAGAAAACAAAATACTTCGCTTGCGTATACAAGAAGTTCCCACAAAAAGATACACAACGAAATGAAGAGAAAAACCAGCAAAGAAGGGAGCCCAATTGAAAACCAAGTCATCAATCTCGATCAAATACATTCGGATCAGAAAGTAAACCCTTACCCAAGGAAAAGAAGAAGAAAGACACACACACACACAAAAAAACACCGTCATTCAATGGGTGAAATGCTGCTGCTGCTGGTCGACATCAGAAAGACTTCGAGAAAAAAAAAAAAGGTAAGAAAACGAAACCCCAAGCATCCGAAACCGCACGTGATCCGCCTCACCTAATAATCCTCCCTCGGGGCATTCATGCATAAAAAATAAAATAAAATAAAAACCCGTCGCTTGTCCAACAAGAGTTTGGGTAGTGTCCTTCAGAAATTCGCTCCGCTTTCACTCGTTTCCCTCATCCGCATGCCTCGTCGTCGTCGTCGTCGTCGTCGTCGTCTTTGTCGTCGTCATCATCCTCATCATCTCGGCAGTAGCATAGTACTAGTCCAAAATGCGAAAAATGCATAAAAAATTCAAGAAAAAATTAAAAGGCAGCCCACGAAAAAAAAATTAATAATGCTCAAGTTTCTTTTTTTCCTTTTTTTTTTTTTTTATAAATTCGTCCAGCATCATGCGCGCAACGAGTAAAAGTTGAATGTTCCTCATCATCTATCCCCGCATTGCGCAGCCATCAAATATTTGCTCTCGGCCGCGAAAATCTCCGCGGGAAATATAACGACCCAAAAGCTAGCCTGCATGGGTGAAAGATAATTTCTCGTTCCGACCAGCTGGTGACGTTGCAGCTCTTTTGGCTCGTTATCACAGGATAAATATATGCGCGAAAATATACTGTGAAATAAAGGGGCGACCGGATTTTCGTTTGAGGAGAGGGGGAGAAAAAAACAGGTGCAGTGAAATTTTCGCGTGAACCCCCCCTTCGAGGCATGCTTGGTGACAATGAACTTTCTCGGCTCTGTGATGCTCATGAATTTTTCACGTTTTGACCTTATATTATTGAAGTCCTTGTAAATAGAGAGATATACAAAAGAAAGAGAGATTTGGAGATGCTCTTAAATATCAGAGAAAAAACTTTCCTTTTTTTTTAGCAATTTATTCCTGACTCTTCCAAATTTTTTCATCACACTGGATAAAGTGCGCAGTTTTCAAAAACCGAAAAAATATTATTTCTAATCAGAGATTGTGTTTTGAAATTCTCAATGGCGGAGGCAGCTTTTCCTCCAGAAAGAATTTTTGCTGTTTTTTGAGTTGTACGAATCAAGGCTTCCCGTCGAATTCTTGATTTATTCTCGATAATATTTCTGGTGAAAAGGGGGAAAAAAATAGGCATTCTATTCCAAGGAAGACAAATGCTTTTTGCTTTTATCGTGCTAAAATGTAAAAAAAAAAAAGGCGTTCACTTGGTTTTGCCCATTCTTCGAAAAACGTGGGTGAATTGAATAAATTATCAGGCATTCATACCGTGCATCGATTTTAAATAAGATAAATATTCAGTCATTCATTATACTCCAAAATTTTTTTATCATCCCGGGTGAAATGGGCAGTTTCGTAAAAAAAAAAGTCAGATTTTTACACATTTATAGCGTCTCGAAATTCTCTACACGCGGTGCTTTTCCTGTATAGAAAGCGGTTTTCGCTTATTTTTTAAAATCTTGTTTGAGTTCTGCGAGTCAGGATTCTCCTTCGAATTCTTGATTTATTCCAGAATATTTCTGCTAAAAAATGCCATTAAAAACCAGCAAACCCTCGATTCCAATGAGCACAAGTACGCTTTGTTTTTGTGGTGAAAGATGAGAAAACGCATTTCCTTGGTTCAGCACATTTTTTCGATAAACTTGGATCCATTAAAAAACACTCATGTACCGTGCATAGATTTCAAAGATTCAGGCATTTGATCAACTCTATATTTCAACTTTTTTAATCATCCCGGATGAAATGGTTAGTTGCGTGTAACAATATAATTTTTACACATGGATTGCGGCTTGAAATTCTCAGAAGGATAATTTTCCTCAGAAAAAGGATTTTCGCTGATTTCTCAAGTCTCTTTGAATTCAGTGAGTAGAAGTCCCAGTTGATGAATTCTTGATTTATTCTAGACTATTTCTGCTCTGAAAGGAACAAAAAAATCAGCAAGCATTCCATTCAAAGAAAGACAATTACTATTTCCTTTTTTGATGAAAAGTAGAATGAAAAAGATCGCGCAAACTTGGTTCAGCCCGTATTTCGAAAAACGTGAATTGTTCTTTTAAAAACCACTCAGAAAATCATAGCGATGCCATGAATCTAATTTCCCTATTTTTCTCGTCTCCTTCTTCTTCTTCTTCTTCTTCTTCTTCTCGAACTCACGTCGAAGCTCATTATCATATCAGTTCGTATCACACGTGCTTTATTTTTCAAGACGAAATTCCGAAGAATCACAAAAAAAGGAATAAATAATATGCGTATATATACTGTAGTTACGAGTATATAGTATACAGAGGCTGACCGCGACCTCACAGGTGGTCGGATTTAAACAATGCTGGATTCCATGCAAAGCTTTTGGCTGATCAAGAACAGCCTCCAACCGTCTTCTGAATCCAGGACTAGATTTATAAGTCCACAATTTATTCCGAGGAGTAAGAAGAGACTCATTCAGTAGAAAAATACGTTGCAAACATCCTCGAATGCCCAATTGTTTCACTAAATTTAACTACAGTATACAGTATAGTCCTTGTATATAATCTCATTTTTGTTTTTGTGTGTCTTGATTTCTTGTCAACCTATTAGTCGTGGGGAAAAACCCGCAGAACTACTTCTACAAATTTGGGAGGAAATAAAACTTGATTTCCTTTAAATTTGATTGTTTCTGGTAAGTCCTCCAAAAATGAATGAAAAATGTTTTCCTCAAGTTCAAGGTACAGAACACAGCTGTACAGAAGAAAACCACATAGAATTTGATATTTTGGCATTGAAAGGAGATCAAAAAGCAAGGAACAAGAATATAAGTCTCTCTATAGTCCATACTGGGTGCATATCATACAAAAAGCTCTGAAAAAAAAACAGCACAAAAATCAGCCTGGTTTTGATCATGAATCAGAATAAATTTATGATGAAATGTGCAGTATTTTTAATTTGTGTGAATATGAATAACTCAATTCGTTCAAAAGCCATCAAAATTAAGAACATTTTTGATTTTGTTGTTGAAATTTTGGCCAAGTGTCCTCATTTCAAGCCATTGTCCAGATGTTGGGTCAGATTTTTGTTTTGAGTTTCAAATGTCTCCAAGTAAAATTGTCTGCATGTTGGGGTCTCACTGATAATTCAGTGCCTTTTCCTGGATGATCAAAGTTTGGAGATTTGGGCAAGCCACCATAAAGTCTAGTCAAAGGTCAGACCTGATAAATATTCAAGAGAAATTTGCATAGCCAAGGATACACATTTTAACCTTTTTTTGCAAATAATGGTTTCAGAGCATTGAACATTCACAGTAAGAGCTCCATGAAAGGACCAATAATAATTGTAAAAAGTATCTCTTGCTTTTACAGTGAAACCCTGAGATTTGGACATATTTGATGCCTCAATAAGAGTGCCCTGATGTTGGAATGTCCCTATGTTGAGTCTCATTTTCCCTTAGACTTCAATGTTAATATATAAAATTGGCTCTTCTTTTTTTTCAAAAATTAGAAATAAGTCCACAAAAAATTCAATATAATTGTTTCCCCCACTACAAGTTGTAGAAAACAACAATGCAGAACAAACCACATAGAACCTGATATTTTAGTATCAAAAGGAGATCAAAAAGCAATGAGAAAGAATAAGTCTTGCTAGAATATAGACAGATGATATAGAAAAACTCTGAAAAAAGCACAAAATCAGCTTGCTTTTGATTATGTAGTTGAGTGAATTCATCATGCAATATAGCTTCAATTTTTGTGAATATAAATAGCTTGATTTGTTCAGAATATATCAAAATTTTAAAAAATGTTTCAACCCTTGGGATAATTTCAGAAAAGTGTCCCTAACTCAAGCCAATGTCTGAATGTTGGGCCTGATTTTTTTTTGGTTTTCAATTGTCCCTAAGTCAAATTCTACGCATGTTGGGGCATCCGCAAAACGGAATCTCACTGTATTTGCTGTAATTAAAATAGCACGTGCGTTACTTTTGAATTAAGTGATGGCGTGTTCATCCATTCATCACCACAGCCATTACTCTTCTGTCATGGAATGATGAAGAAACCGGAGCAAAACATTTTAGAAGAAACCAACGTGAAGTAAATTGCTCTTCTTATTACCTCACCGACGACAAATGTTCTCTTTATGCATTCCAGAAGAAATCCACGTGCATAAAGATGTCGCATAATTCTTGGTATAGGTAACCTGTGGTTTGCTTGCAGAAGTCATGAAAAAAAACAATGGCTTTTTCACGACCCGGTTTTTGAAATAAAGAATGCTTATGACTGGGATACATATGTCTGTTTTTGTTGTTGTTAAAAGCAGGTTCCCTGAGGTTGTCCTGAGAATTTTCTTTTAGTTGTGTGCTCGTTTATTAATTAAAAAATTATGTGAAAATCTGCAATAAAACGCAAACATTTATTTTCCGAGTGTATATTTGATTCAAACGCGGGACTGGCCAAATTATTCAAGAGTTACTGTTTCAAAGAAAATCAAATGGGTCTTGATTTTGTTATTTCTAAAATGTAAATCTCGTGTTGAACCGGTGAAAGATATATAAATATTGTACTATAAAATCAGAACATCATAATTTTGGGTTCACTCTGTATGAACGCCTTGAAAGGGTCCAGAAAAGCGAGAATAATTTTGCGAGAAAATATTCGAAGAGTTTTTTTCCCCGTGAATGGAAACAAAGCTATTTAAATTGCAGCAGCTGATGAGAAAATTCAGGAAGAAACGGCAGCAATTTGGATTACAGTACTCGCAGTAAGGAATCTAGTTCACAAGTACCAGAAAATATGTTCCAAGTAACTCAGGGGGAAATTCGAAGGCTCTTGAAATTGAATTCGAACTCGCATTCCTTGAATATACTTACTATATTTCTTCTGTTCCATGAAAAACCCCAACTCTGCAAAAATGGGAGCACGTTTCAAATACAGTAGACTCTCGTTACAACAAAGCGCTGAGGTCCTATAGGAGAGAGCTTTGTTGTAAAGAAAAATTCTTTGAAACAACTGGCTACTGGATTGGGACTAAAAAAAATGAATTAGTTGCAAAACTTTAATTTTTAATGGAGAGATTCGTTGTAACGACACATTCTACTGTAATAAGAAGATGATGTCGACAGCAGTGAGCACTTCACAGTTATTCATGCTCATTGGATTAAAATGTAATGTACATCCATAAAATCCCATAATTTTTTGAATGTTTATAAATCACACAGCTATTATATACCTTAATTCATCGTGCTATATCAACAAACCATATCATATTATGAGGGCACGTGTCTCGCTTTGATTGCTCTGTAGTAAAGAAAAACTTCTGAATTCGTAATTAAATGGGATTTTGGCATGTAAAGTATTATCTTGCAGAATATTTGAAGGGAATAATTTTCTCAAACTTCAAATGAAGGAGAGTACCAAGAGAAAGGCAAATTTCTTTTGATCCTACTCATTTTTGGAAGTGGAAGAACAGTATATTTTCTTGCCATCACATCCACAGCAATTGATCAGGGTTTATCATTTGGCAAGGAAGTATATATTTAGGTACTTTCTGAAAACATTACAAGTGCTTGTTTAGCCGATTAATATATATGCATATATTTTGGGAGATAGAATAGGAATTATTATAAGTACTGGTCAATGGATAAGCGTAATCTTTATTGTATAGAATTTTCAGGACTTTGGCCATGTGATAATTGATGTTCTCTTCGATCGCCACATTTTTAAGGTTAAGGGTTCGTTTTGCAAAAATTTCTGATCGTCTCAATCATGCTCACTTTTTCATCGGTCCAAGTTTTAAAAGCAATTTTTGAAATTATTCAGGGAAATTATTTTTCTCGAGCCTGAAATGCGCTTGCTCAGAGCTATCATGAAAAGGTGAATTATGGTCTGGAGAAAATAATTATCAGACAATGACCAGATAATCAATCTCACCTGGAGAAATTTGAAAAAGCTTAAAATTGCTTTATCTGTCTTGAATGATAAGTTTAATTTCTATTTTTGAAAGAATAACGTGGTTCCATGACAATTTTATAGAAGGAAGTATTGAAAAACTGCCTAAGGATGGAAATGCGATATTCACGTTTAAGAAAATTAAGCTGGGAAAAAATCACAGAGGGCTGAGAGGGATTTGATTATTTTTCCCTACAACGAATGTACAGTAAAATGGAACAGCGAATATGAATTAAATGCAACGCTTCTCTCTTCTGGATAATATTAAAATTGCTAGTTTATTTTTATGAGGAAATAAATACGGTATCTCGAAATTAGGTCAGTTAAAAGAATGAAGATGACAAAGTCAGAACAGAATTCATTTATTCCGGATTTTATTGCGGTCTCCTGTCTCCTGAGTATTACGAGAGGTTGAAAGGATTATTAAATCATTCGACAGCAACAATAAATCCGTACCTGGTGAATAGACAAGTCCGTTTTTTCATTTATATTTCTTTATTTATATGTTTTAAAACTCAGGCCATAGATTCCCTGATGCTGACTGTACGTCAGTCAAAATTATCAGATGCTGTCAGTCAAACTTCAGTGCTTACAAATAGCCACGTCATATATTCGCATCCCAGTGAAAGTTCTATTATTAGATAGGTTTTATTGAAAAAATGGGGAGTTGATGCATTTTCAAAATTCAAATTTTGAAAAGAAAGCTTGGAATCGGAGAGAACTTGGGGGAAAAGTCCATGTTAGGGCACTATTTCTCAGCTCGGATAACCACTGGTGTCTTAATCAATTCCGTTTTTATCGCACTCAAAATAGCTATAATTTAATTGCTAGCAAGCTGCAAAGCGGCTTGCTCACTTTGTTCATTTCTGCCTCTTTGCTAAAGCTTTTGAATTTCCGCACTCCTAAATATTTATCGGAAAAAGATGATTAACCTTCGGGCGGCAGTGCCAGGATTTATCCACAATATGTTGTGCAACAAGGAGTAGAAAAAAGTTGGAAACAAGAATGATTAAAAGAGCCAAAGTTGGGAAATATCCCAAATTTTTTTAGTATTCCTTCAGAAAAATTGGAAAAGACGTTGCTGTTGGGTGGCATTTTTTCTGCATTTCTGCTGTAGGATTAGAGTTGAGGGATTATCAGAATAATGGCTTTCTTTTTGTGGGATTTTTCCCATCTTCAGCTACTCAGGCTAATCTGTGTTTTGGTGACCTTTGGTCAAAGCAAAATGCAGAAGCCTGCAACAAAAAAATCCCGGCACCGCTGGGCAATGCAAAAGAAACTGTTGCCCCCCAAGGGTTAACAATTTCAATTCAAATTTTGAAAAGAAGACTAAATTCAGAGAGAACTTGGGAAAAGTCCATTTTTGAGGCACTATTCCTTGGCTCATTTGATTGACTGCGTGTGTCAAAATCAATTCCTTTTCATACACTCAAAATAGATCTAATTTTTAATTGCTAGCAAATTCCATAATGACTGATGGTTGTGGATTTCTAACTCTGGAAAATCTATTGAATTTGGGCACTCCTAAATACAAGTGAACCTCAATAAGTTGAACCTCCCTCAATTGAATTCCTCCCTGCTAAATCCAATTTTTTTGAAGTCCCTGTCCAAATTGCCTTACAATCAATACATTAAAAACCTCCCTAACTTGAAGTATTTTTCTTTGAAACCTCTGTAAGTCAAATTTACTGAGGCCTTCTGGTTATTATTTCCTTGAAATATGGAAGAGAACATTATTAAAACAAATAATTTGATGGATCTTGAAAGGAAGTGCAAGACAAATATAGCAAATGAACCCCTGCCTCCAAGTTGAGTAAGATGTAAACTCATTAAGGAGCAAGTTTAGGCACAGAATATCCTCATTTATGATTTGCCAAACTTTTTAAACTTCTCCTCACAATATAAGTGTTCGTTTCCTCAACTGGAAACCACCAAAAATCAAAGCCTCACTAAGTTGAAACCTCCCAATAATTTAAATTTTTTCCCGGTCCCTAGAAATTTGACTTCCGGAGGTTCAACTGTATAAATCAGCAACAGATGAATAAAAAATGTGATTCAAATTTTGAAAAGACGCTTATATGGAATCGGAGAGAACTTGTGAAAGGTCCATTTTTTAAGGCCCTATATTCCTTGGCTGGTTCGGATGACCGCGTGTCCCAGTCTTCTGTTGTGGGGGAAACGAGTCCGTTGTGCTGCTGTTACGACAATAAATTATCTCTCATTTGAATATCCGGAAAAAGAGGAAAACGAGTGCTTGACTATGTGAAGTCGATGCATATCTTGCAGCGCATTCTTCAGGTCACGTCTGTGACTCACTTATCTTGATTGTTTTATTTTTCTCCCCAGACAATAATAACAGCGTGTTCTATCCGAACAATGCGTCCTCATTACGCAGTTCAGTGCATTTCCGAGCAACCGTATTTCATTGTCCATTAAACTCTTTAAACAAATGAATTATTCAAATTATAGGCGACGGCGGGTGTAATGTACATTGAATGGTGTTTCTGCTGGCGCAGATATGAATTTTTTTATTTTATTTCGGAAGCCATTCGCGTCCCCATCAGCACAATAAAAAGACACCTTCCTACAAACATTTTGTGTTCAAACAGTTCAGATGTATGCTTTAAAATTTGCACAGTGTACATGATTTGAGACTTGACATGATTTCTGCAACAATTACAAAAATGTTGAATATCATCCAGTGGACGATGACAGGCGAAGTTCAGCACAGAAATTGTCCGTATCTTCGAAAATAAATACACCTCGATCATGATTTGATATAATTTCTGAAATAGTTTGATGATCATTTCCCTGAGAAGTTCAAGTGCATATACAATTATTTCGGATTCCTTCCAATTGTTTCTTAAATTGTTTAAACACATCTTATCCAGATAATTCGAAGGAATATTTACACTTAAAATCAACCGTGGTTCAATAAATTCTTTAAACAAGCAGATTATGCAAATTAGGCGACGGAATAAAATACAATCATGTTTCCGACGACGATGAGATGCCTGGACAGTTTTTTTTTTTCAACTTCGAAAGCCATACATGTTTTTTTTTTTTTTTGCGCGAAGGAAAAGCACCTTCAGATGATGATTAATACTGTAATAGTTGAAACGTTCTGAGAAAGTGTTCAATATTTCCAGGGAATTTGGTCCGAGACCAACATAATTTCTGCAAAACAAGTGTGAAAAATTATTTGGTGGACGACAGGCGAAGTGCAGAAAGATAATGCTCGGATATCTGCGCAAAAAAAAAAGACACCTCTCGTCATAATACGAAACAATATTTTTAATACATTTTGAGATAGTTGAACATTTTCACGAAAATTTAAAGAACATGAAAATGTTTCCGTATCCAATAATTTGCTTTTTGAACTCTTCAATTGAATGAATAAATTATGCGGATTATTGACAATGGAATAAAAGTGGACTCTTTCTACAACGCAATTCAAAGGACTTGAAAAACTCGCTTTTTGAGAGAATTTTGCTCGCGAGAATCTCAGTAAAATGCCGAGAAAATTCTATGAGACCGAACAATTTGTTGTATAAAGAAAATCGTTGTAGACAAGATCATTTTTACAGATTCCACCTGTTTTTGTTCGCAAAACACGAAAGTGGCGTGTCATGTTTTTAAATGGCAATAATTTTGCAAGTTCTGCCAAATTTCAAAATTTTCCGAGAATATTCAAGTTCATTCAAATGTTGGTTGGCTCCAGAGAAAATAATTTCTAAAGACGATGAAGCACTAAAGATTGTTTAGTTGACGAGAGGCGTATAATCCAACCTCATTTAAACGCATATCATCGCAACAGCCACGAGAAATGAAATTTAAATATGAAATAAAATGATTAAATAATTCAAGAGGTATAGTTGAATATTTCCGCAAGAAGTTACATATCATAATAATGCATTCGGGGGATTCAAAAAACTTTGGGATTTAAAAAAATTTATTTTCTCAGACGAAGCGCAGAAGATAGTCCATGAGTAGACGATGACAGCCCACAGTACAGCAAAACATGTATCAATCTCGAATGGAATACGTGCTTTCCGAAAGCTTTTTTATATTTCTTTAGTATCTTACTTTTTTTTTTCTTCAAAAACGAATGCCTGCACCGTAGGAAGCGACGTTTAAAAATCGAGGTCAGGTCGACGTTTTATGGTTGGAGATTTTTGACGGAGGACTAACGAAGGTTCGGATCTTTCTTTCGGAAGAAACAAATTTTTTTTCCTTTTCGTATCCTAAGAGTCTCGTGAGTGAGATCTTGATTTTCTTGCCATGAATTCATCACGGATTCTCCAACGATAAAGGTATAACTTTGGCTACGATCGAATAAAAATGGCGCGGGGATATTGAAATCGAAGTACTGTACTTCGACTTTTATACCTTCAGCAGTTCGCACAAGACTTCAACCATGATCCCGAATGCTCCTGATTTGGCTCTGTTTTGATGAAACAAATATTATCGAACACTAGCGTATTTTATGTTATACTTTCAGCTCATATATAGAGTACTTGGAATGCGTATATAATTCAGAAAATTTAAAGGAATAAAGGAAAGGCCTAAAAAAGGGAACTGTATCTCGAATTTTGCATTTTCTTGATTATTTCATCACATGCATTTTCGAATGTGGGATAATTCTTCAGCTTTTCTCCAAAAAGCACTTCAGACATATTTTCACCCGCTGCAATATATTATTTTAAATTTTGAATCTGAGAAACCTTTCTTATTGAAGCTCAGGTTTCCATTTTTTTAGACATTCCACTATGTATTAGCTGCTTCATTGGTTCTCAACTAAATTTTTGCACTAAACGTTTTATTCTAAAGGCTGCTGTATGGCAGGCATTTTGAAAATTTCTGCTAATCAAAAATTATGTGGAAGATTACCAGCAGTCCATAGAATTTTTTTGAAAATATGTCAGTCTGCGAAATATTTCATTGAAATTTACTTGTCTGCAAGCCCAAAAATGTTTGGAAACACTGCTCTGGGAAGTTGGGGTGCTGCAAGAGGAATTAATATTTTATCCCTGCTTTTCTTCTAGCAATTTAAGGCCAAGAATATCACCATTTACAATTTCCTGCAATTCTTTGATCTTTCCCCGCAACAAAAATGCTCCATTCCTTAACTCAAAACCTCCCCAACTCACATTTTTGCTGCTCCCTCAAAATCTGACTTGCATTTTTTCACTATTTTTCTAGTTGATTTTGACTTGTTTTACTTGTACAGGTGAACCTTGGTAACTTGAAGCTCCCTAAGGCAAATACCCCCCTAAGTTCAATTTTTTTCAGATCTGCATCTGAATCCCTTTTAATCCCTTTTCTGAATCTCTTTTTCTGAATGTTAATGCATCCTTTCAGCTCATTTAAGAAGTAATTTAAACCCCAGAATGCCACCATTTACAGTACAATTTTTGGCAATTTCTCCTTGTTTCCAAGCAACAAAAAAAAGCGCTTTGTATTGTAGCTCAAACCTCTATAATTTAAAACCTCCCCAAGTGGCCTTTGTTTGCTGGTCCCTGGAAATTTGACAGAGAGGTTCAACTGTATATGCCCTAGGAAGTTGGGTTGCTGCTGAATGAATGACTTTTCTCTTACTGATATTCTTTTCCGATAGTCATTCATGGCGCAGAATATCATCATTTACAAATTCTTTAATTTTTTTCTATCTTTTCCACAAGAAAATGATTGATTCCCAAAAATAACTAGAAACCTCCTTAACTCAAATTGTTCTTGCTGTTTCCTTGAAACTAAACTCGGAAAGCTTCAATTTAATTTTGGTTCCCCTATTTATTTTCGGTTGATTTTTCAGTTATTCGTAGGAATATACTCTAGGAACTCGGGGTGGTGCTGATGAGGGAATAATGGATATTGTATCGCTGATGTTCTTTTCCTTCGCATATATCGTCCCCAGGCCAATTGCATAATGAAGCCGGACAGCAACAGCTGAGAAACCTTGATTCTCACGCAGTTTTCTGGGCAAAAGTGTGGCACGAACTCGGGAGACAGCGTGAGACTGACACGTGCACGTCATGCTCATTCATCCACCAGCAGCCGGGCCACGGAAACGCTATTCCGAACGAAGGCTCGTCCTGATTTCCTCTAGTGCCAAACGAGTATTGTAAAATGTAAAAAAAAAAAATGAAAGAAGAAAGAAAAATCGGTTGAGTAACTAACTTTGAGAAGAAAATGATTGCTTCGATGCGAAAGAAAGAAGAAACAGAAGAGGATAGAATCACGCTGCGGCGCGGTCGTAAATAATTCTGCGAAGTTTTCTTCTTTTTCCTCTCTATACATATATGGGGTTATTTCGAGTATTTCCCTCGAAATATTGACGACGTTTCTCACATTGTCAATATAAATTGTTTTTTGTTGTTGTTTTACTTTTTGAAAACTCAGAAAGCTTTAAACAATTGAGGATTGAATCTCCTGTAATTCAATGTTCAGGTCATTTCAACAAGTTAATTTGCTTCATATTTATGGTCGATCCAGGATTCATTCTATTTTCACAACTAAGAAAGCTTGAAACAATTGAGGGATCAATGCCCAGGAATTTTATTTTCGAGTCATTTCAACATACTAATTTGTCACAAAATGTCGATAAATGATTTATTTTTTTAGTTTTCGACAACTAGGAAAGCTTCAACAAACAATTGATGGATCATTGTCAGGGAATTCTATTTTCTGATCATGCCAGCGTATTGACGAGCGGATTCTATTTATAAAATAATTATTTTTAGGGGGGATAAAGGAGAAAATTTGAAAGTTTCCTCTATATAGAAGCAATTTGTATAGTGAAGTACAGAAGCTAAATGAAAAACATGCTTCCATCGGTTTGTCCTTCGATATTTTTTCGTAAATAACATATAACCACGGTGTGCGGAATTTTCTCGCGGTCCCTCTATGAAACAAGGCGCCAAATTGGAGCCAAAACTGTAATCCAATCGGCGCATCACCGGGACGCGCCGACACAAACGAAACTTAAAACCGATTCCCGCGAAAGGGGTATCCTAAAATAAAACGCGAAACGAATTGGCGAAACAAAGACCCCGAGGCCAAAAAAGGAGAGCGATCCCCGGAAACGGGATAAAACAAATCGCCGAAAAAGTCGGCGCCACCCTTTTTGACAGGGGGACATCGACTCC
>CAJPEX010000571.1:0-14356 GCA_905338405.1 Notodromas monacha
AGTTTCGAGGCACCGCGTCAGCAGCGCGGGATAAAAACAACTTCGACTACTCGACAGGCTGCCGGAGTTACGCCCGGACTTACACAGCCCAGCACCACTCCAGGATTCGGAAAATATAAAAACGCCCTACAGGCAGCGTCATCGCCTGCATCAACAAAAGCAAAACGTGTTTTAAAGTTCCACCACAATTACCGAAGTCAACATCAAGCTGGACTTTAATAAGTAAGATTAAATCTGTGTAAATTTTACGCAGATTTTAGGAAACCCAGCTTCAGACGATTCAAAGATTTTTTAAAATTTTCATTTACTTTCTATTTCTTCATGCCATTTGCGAGAGTTTGCAAACCGTGTTCTCGGGGATCCCCGCAACCCGCGACCCCGTTTCCCTTCCGCGAACCTCCCTTGGGCTTCCTCACCCGACGCGGCAACTAAGTTTCCCGTTGCAACCCCCGCTCCAGCATTACCCCCCTCCGGAAGTTCTTTCCGGCTTTTCGAGCTTTCTTTTTCAACCTTTTTGTTCCCCCGGGGCCCTTTTCCCCCCATCGTTGCACCGAAGTTCCGGTCAGGACGCTCATTAAATCTGTACAAAAGTGCGGCCTCATTACGGAAACGAACTGATCCAACGAAGTCGAGTTGGATAAGCAAGAAACTTGGCCATTATGGGAAGAATCTAGGTTACACACGAAGCCTCATCTTCGCATAGAACTTGATTTCATCATCCCGAAAGCAACCCGAGGGTTCCGTTCAAAGGTTTCTTATGGCACGAAGTTGCGTTTTCAAAAGTATTCTTCTGTTGCGTTCGGCCATTTCGTTAATTCCTCTCATAAAAAAGGTGCTTTCCTGTAGAAGGCATAAACTATCGCATATGAAAAGACCAAAATTGGTGTCAATTTATAAAAGACCATCGGATATTATCTTTACCGCCATTTTGAATCGGAAGCCTGAATGAAATCACGCTCTTCTCCCGGGAACATTTTCATTCGACCCAGATGTTCAAACGAGGAAACCAAATTAAAAAAACTTTCATTAGATTCAAAATGACGCAAAACTCGTCGATAATGGATTTCGTCACACGCCGAAGTTAAATGGTAAAGATTTACCTTTTACTACACGTACTTAATTTTATAGGCCGAGGTTCAATGTCAACCGAACCACATTTACGTTTGAATCGGTCCAATTGGTCAAAGTTCCAAACGAATCACTTCCGGGAAATTTACATCGACACCAAAATGTTCATATTTTTCCAAAAATAAAAGCGAACTTCAATTGAATTCGAACCAATAGGTTGTTTGAGAGTAGTAAACTGAGTTACATAGATAGATTAAAATTTCTGCACGCTGGAACAGCATGTAATAAAAACTGCTTTCTTCGGACTCGATTCCATCATTAGTTTCCAGTACAGTTTTTCTTCAAAAATGAAATCTGGACAATACAAAAGTCCAGATTCAAAAGCAATTTTTTCGAATCCATTTTAATCCTAGCTTTTCCTTCAAGATACTGTGCCAAAAAAAAATTATTTCCACGCACGAAGTCCACATACGCTTTAAATTCAATTTAATTTCATTTTTCATTCCAGCTCAAGCAAAAAATTTTCTTTTGACGACCCGGCAATGCTCAGGAATAAGTGATACAGTATATAGGATACTTTTTTTTTTTTGGTGCGCAGTGAAGCATTGTAGCCACAAATCAAAAGAAAAATGCGGCCTAAAATAGAAATCAGGGCAATAACAAAAAATACTGGGCTCACTGAACGGTTCTTTTTTCGTACACAACAAACGTCACATCTGCCTGCGAAGCGTTCACAATTTCACGCACAGAAAGAGAAGAAAAAAAATCACGGAGAAGCAAGACAACAAGCCACGCAGAATCGATCCGAGCGTGAACAAGTTGCACAAAGGGGGGATGTGCGGGGAGAAGTACCCTGGTGCAAATGGGACTTTTCACAAGTCCCGCGATTCACAGACTAACTTTTTCAACGTAACGCGAGTAGAACTGATGAAATTTGGTTATGCTGTGTATACTTTGAAAGACTTTTCACTGGTTTTGAAAATGGTTGTCGCACGCCGACTCAAAAGATGAAGATGAAATATGATCAGAAATTATCCGAGGTACAGTTCCTTGAATTTTGACCCACGAATGAGCATGATGAAAAGCACTAGCTAGTAAAAATGGCATCACTTTTTCGCGAGGATTCTTCAAGTTAGACCGGAATTTATTACAGCAGCTTTCTTCTTCAAAGCTGCTACATTTAGAGTTAATAAAAGATCCACCCGGAGTTTTTCTTACTGCCTTTTTGGAATTAATCATCACATAAATTCCTGACTAAATTGAACCCAAAGACGTTCAAAACTACTGTACATATATTGAGCTGCCATGACATGCAACGATTTTTTCCTAGAATGTTCACGCATTATTTTTTTATGTTCTTTTCAGCACAGGATGATATTTGTGAAGATCACAAATTATTGCTGAAAATGGATCTTGGTGGTTTTTTTTTTGTGGCTGCATTGTATAATTTTTAGATTATTTGCAAGCCGATTAGAAAACCCCACGTAAGGCCTTCAAAAAGTTAAATTTTCGTTCAATCGGCACATTTTTATCCACACTTGAATACATGCGTCAACCTGTAAAAAGCTCCCCAAGATACAGTAGTTTTCGAAAATGCAAGGCTTTTAACGTCTTAAAGAAGTTTCATCAATTCGAAAAAGAAAAAAAAATCCAGCGGCTATATCCTCAAAAATCGGCGACTGTACTAGCAAAATACGATATTGTACTTCGTCAAGTAAATAGGAACTTCTGTAAAATACCCTTTTCACGTGTTCAAACAATTCTCAGAAAATTTAAACCGGATTCCGCGTGGAAGGTAATGTCATTTTGAGAAGATCATCAAATTCCCGGGACAAGGTTCACTTCCTCATCGGGGGAAAAAAATTGTTATATTTTGAAGTACAGTACAGTTATGTACAGTAATTCGCTGAATATGCACATCCCGGTTTCCAAGTGGGATGAAAAAAAAGCGGATTATCGAGAAATTCAAATCTGCGTACAGTAAGACTGTTCCGACGCATACATATTTTGTTTTCCTTTTTTAATCAAGAGGAAACAACTTCTGCATGCAAAGAACATTTCCAAGCTCTTTGCGGGACTTTCTAAAAACCCCACGTTTGCGCGTACCAGGACTTGCTAGGGGGGGAAGGTCGACTCTACAACAAACCATCGCCATCAGCAGAGAGTGAGAGTGTGTATGCTTTTATTTTATTTACTTACATTTTTATACTTTTGTTAGAATCCCAGCTGCTCGTTCAGTCGCATCTCCTCTCCTATATCCCCCCGCCAATCTCTGGTAATATACGGGGCAAGCAAACAGAGAGGGAAAACAATGAAATTCGCGTGTAACGCATTGCTGCCCCGTCATCTGCCGAGCGTGCACGTGAAAGCGTGCGAGGATTAGACTTTAATTCTCTTCCGGAGATGCATCGATTTTCATCTGTCACCCCCCTCCCCCATTGCTGGTCGACCCCCAACAGTTAACGGGATACAGCAGAGGAAAACAGCTGGCGAGAATATAAGGTGGGGCATTGAGTCGGTATCCCAAATTTATTCCTTTTCCGTGCGTGTGCTGTGTGTGTGTTTTCTTATGCTCATCGCAGTCAGAGTTTTCAATGCGGAGTGCAGACAGATGAAACCAGGCCAACTTTTGTTTTTATTTTTTAGCGATTTTTTTTTTTTAGAATACTCATTGAAGTCTCGGATCATTACAGAGAGGAGACGAAGATGAGTTTTCAGTGGAGAGTGCGGACTGATGAATTCCGGCCAAACGTTTTCAGATATTTTAAAACAATATTTAAGAAAGCGTAATTCTTCATTCTTTTTAGGGACATGAAACGATTTTCTCAAGAAATCAAAGTTCGCGCAAAAATCTCCGCACGTTTACCCAAACAGAATAACACGACCGATTTATCAGTTCTTATCAAGGCCAATTTTTTCAGGACAAAGTTAAACAGAGTTACGAACAAATTTTTGGAGACAAAATTAGAATTTTGCACGAGTCTCTTTTTTTCAAATCATTCCCCGAGTAAACACAATCCACAATGTGACATGAACGCCAATGAGGTCAAGGAGTGACAGGCATAAGCGACCATACGATTCTTACAAAACGGATAAATGAGCACACACATACACACGGAAAAAAAGGGGAGAGATTCACGCAAATGTCACACACATATTTGCCGCTTTTCCGCCGCCTATATTCCTCGCGTGTTTGTTTTCGGGGTATGGACGTGCAAAAACTTTTAGCGTGCTTTCATGATGCATTAGGATCTAAAAAGGGGGACGGAGGATAAAGAAAATGGCTGGCCTGGATTCGCAGTCATTTTCCCCCCCAACCGTGTATAAATGGGTTTCCCTTTTGGCCCCAGCGAAGGCGAAAGAGTTCCAAAGGTTCTTCCTTGACGCGATAGAAGAAAAAATGCGTGTTTTTGTTAAGTTTTTTTTGGGCCAAGATAGCACTAGGGATACTAATAAAAAAAAAAAAGAGGCAAATTACTTTGAAGCCATTCCCTGTGATACTATTCTAGTGAGCTCCAACATATGCACATGCAAATACAGGAACAGCATTAACTCGAAGTAGATGAATTGTCTGGCCTCAGGAGGCAGGTATTCCCTGCGGATTTCCCGACAGAGCTCATCAGTCTTGCTGAAAAAAATATAAGCCACCGAAGGGAAAATAAATCCCCGGTGCTCGTACGACGAACCTTCCTTTCGAGCGATTAATCAACTCTTTCGTAGGATTACACACATACAAAGATATGCGGCTAGTCAAATGACGACCGCTCACGTCGGAAAATAATTACAGTACCATTGGGGGTACGATAAAAAAATTTAGGAAAATAATGAAAATTTTATCTTCTTTTCCTCCAACATTTGTATGCGAAAATACCGTTCTGCAACTGCAACCCCTCTTCATTTTTTTTAAAAAACCCATGTGGAAGCTTCAATGGCCCCTGTTCAGCGCGGTGCTTAATCGATGAAATCCGGGAAGCGAGAATGCGCATAAATTGTATCCCCTCCTGCTGTTTATTTCCTCACTTCCATTTTGAAACGTCACATCCAGACGTGAAATGCAGAACGAGCTTTTTATATGAGACAGCAAAGAGGAGTTGACATTTGCTTTCAGTTATTTGAGACTTATTATTCTCTAACGAATTTTAGAGAAGTCGAGGTAATCTTTTTCCGAAAAAACTGGCAGCTAACAGACTATTTCAAGAGTAATGATTCTTTTGGCATCAACAGCTGTGCAACTTGAAAATCATGTGAAATAGGAGGTTTACAGTGAATAAGTACAGGAATTCCTAAAAATTATAAACACAAAAGACATTAGTAAGTGTTTTTTGGCAGAGAACTTCCTACATTCGCCATGGAATTGGGCTCAAAATCATGCGAAAGTTTTGCATCACGCGGGAAACTTCAATTTGAACCCAGTCTTTCTCCCCACGAAAATTATTTTTCAGTTTTTTTCAGATTTCTCGGCATTCAATGTCCTGAAGCAGATACCAGAATTCCAGAATTCCAAGTTTGACCGTTCTTTTTGTGGTTTTCAATCTTGATAATATATCTCTGAACGTTAAATTCCACTCAAGAGCCATTCATGACATGAGGGCATAAATTCGGAAGGCTTGGGCCGATTTTCGTATCCATTTGGTTACACACTGAGACCTCAAATAAAAAGTAAAATCATTAAAGATTTTATTTTTCAAGAATCGTTCAATTCCGAAAATGAATACCGAACGCTAGTTGAGACACTTTCCGGGCTGATCCGTGGCAAATTTCGATTTCGACGGCAATTTTTCGAACAAGTTGAAGTTGAAATACGGTATTATCACAGACAATCAACAGGAATGATCCAATCATCGCCGGACTTTCGCTTGAAAATAAAGTCATTTTCAAAACGGAAGTTTAAAAGTGGTCCTAGCGCAGGAATCATTTGTGCCACGTGGAAAACGGCAGATATATGACGATGGCAAATCAGTCGCCGATTATCTGCGAACTGCACATTTTCATTCACATTAATTCCCCTTTTTTCAGAATAACTAGGCGAGAATAAGTACAGTACGTGACAGGTATGTTCAACATAGCAGCGCAGAGTCGGCGAATCAATATTTAAATGTATTGATCCATCAGCGGCCATCTGCACTTCTGAAGTTCAGAAGGTGTTCGTTAGTACAGTATTGGGTTCAGCGTGACAGCACAGAACCAACCGATAGCTATATGCAAAACTGAGCACCGCCAAATTGCTCGCACCCGCAAACTTTGCAAAAAGGCTTTCCAGTTCAGAACCAAGGTTCAGAAAGGCTGACCACGTAAGTCTATCGTAACTATTCTGTTATGTTAACATAGCTCTCTAGTTATAGTCCTTTCTCGTTTTCCCCCTGACAGAATACTAACAAGCGCAAAATTTGAAACCTTGCAAGTTTGAACCGAGTACTGACCCGAAAACGTGGTCAGCAGCCTTTTTATGCAGTACTTGTCCACAACGCGAAAAATAATCAGGATGTCACGATGAGTCAAAATCGGTTCGTGTCTCGGCGGATTACAGAATTGGAAAACTTGCGTTGAGGACACCTAAAATGTGTTTCTAGCTTATTGTCTGTGATTTTCGAAAAGGTCTTGCTCTGTTCAGCAGATCACAAGCTCATTGTAGAGGAATACGGTACTGCATAGTAAATTAAAAGTTCTAAGTGGTCTGGCTTCGAAGACGAGTCGAAATGTGTTCGAATTTTCGACGTGGACTCGCTCTTTAAGCTGGAATTAAGTACCAGGCAAAGCTTTCTTTTCGCATTTCAAAATGGACTCGAATCTGGTTTCAGTCAAACTGATTTCGCGAGAAATTTCTGAACTAAAGCAGAGTTCATGAAGCAGGGAGAAAAATCAATTTTAGGCGCAAGAACTTCCCTCAAATTTCTTGTAAGCGTTGGTCATGTGGCGAATTTTGATGAAAAAATAACCTTTTCATATCTATATCGTAATAAATAAATGCATACTTCATTATTAAGTAATTTTAAATTTCCCATGCAACATTTGCAGTTGATATTCATGCTGTTCCTACTTATTGGAATTTTCGCTTTCTTCTATTCTTACTGCTTTGCTTTGATAATTATATTTTCAAATACAATTTTCCTTTTCTTTCTGCATAAAGAAGTAGTCAACAAAAAGCCTACTTCTTCATCAGGAAAATATCGCGCTTTCATCAAAGAACAGGTTTTGTTTGAAAAGCTTTGACAGACGAGGAAATGCTCAAAATGACGTTCAAAACGTCCAAAAAATATTGAAAAGCGAAATACCGTCGAGGCAAATTTCACGACGGGCTCGTTTCATTTCGTTGCCCTGTCGTGCAGGTCGTCGTCATCATCAAGCAGCGGTAAAGTTTAGTTCAGTGCAGTACTACATTCGGTTCGTGTGGGTCGTAATTGGCAAGGAAAAGGGTATCGAATAATCCCTCCCTGACGAGCCCCGCACAAACGTCACAAGTTTGGTCGATTCTCAGAACGCCGGTTCTTTCCCGTTGGGTACTCAAATCAAGACCAGGTCGCATTCGTTTACTTTTAGGGTTTTCGAAGGGGGTCCCAAGACTGACAAATAAATAAAAGGATATTTTTGGTCATAAAACACGAAGTCGTTTTCGTTTAACGATGTCCTCTCGAGTATTTGTGGCACTGCAGTTTCCTTCGCTGACGAATAAATTCATCAACTTGGTCAGTCACGCATCGAGCGCCACTGCATTTAATTCGAAAAATTGATTTTCGCTTGATAATTTCAGAGGAAACGATAGTTTTTTGGATTATAATAACTATCGGTTGATGCCGAAAATGGACAAAGATGTCATAATTCGTTAAAAATCATTTTCTTCAATGTTTCCGGAAAATACAAAATATCATATACTGTAGATTTATTTTTCATGAAGAAACATTCGAGCATGAAACAGATTCGTTCACCGAAGTTTTCTCGAGTGTTGTTATCTCGTTCTTTTCCAAATAAAAATGCATCAACGCGTTGATCCACCTGACGAAAATTGTAAAAACTTGAACATTCGGAAAACACAAACAAACAATGAATTTTTTGATTTTCCCGATAAAGCATTCAACTTCTTGTCACGCATCGAAAAGCGAGAATAATTGTCGATTATTTTTTCAGCATCGGAATTTCCGCAATCGGCGGTTTAAAAAAATTGAAGCGCTTAAAAAATACGCATTTGTTTCAAAGAAATTTCCGAATCTATCTCCAGTTTCAGAGCCTTCATTCCAGTATATTTCAGGGGAGAACCTATAGGAATACATCGGAGCGTGTTACCGGAGCGAAAATATTCGACTCCAGGTTCTGAACTTGCTCCGTGAGGGGCGTTTACATCAGCTGAACAAAGTCCGCTTTTTCATTTTTTTTTAATCGCAAAAGGAGACTCAAAAGGAAAAAATTATTCGAAACACGCAATCGTAGTTCGGCTTCGTGTTTCAGGAGACTCAAGAAGAAAAGAAAAAGAAACCGTATCCCCAGAACTTCAGGAGCAAAAAAAAAAAAAACACACACACAAAACACGGAGAGAAGAAACAAATCAAAATGGAGAGGAACAATGTTGCTTGCAGTGGGTGCTTAGTAATCGAAGTTCCGACACGTCGGATCCCTTGGTTGTATCGTACTGAACTTGGAGAGAGAGTGAGAAAGTGAGTGAGTGGGTGGGTGAGAATATAAAAACACCGCGTTTTTGCCACGACAAAAAAAAAAACTGATTTTTTCTGAGACTCGACGGATGACGTGCGTCGTGCAGGGGCTGAGAAAACGACGATATATGACAAGGGTCATCCAATAAGTACTTAGCAAGGTACTAAGCACTGTGCTAGCACGTGAGAGAGACAGGCCAGAATGAAGAGAAAATATTTCTTAATTTGCTTGCGTATTTTATGAATCATACACATTGCTTCACTTTTGAAATTTTTCAGGTTTTTCTATATACAGCACTGTACTGTATTGTGCGTTTTAGATTACGATGCATCATTAAATTTTTCTGGATATTTTTGATTAAGAGATGATAATTTGATCATATAAGCAGGATAAATTTCGAATTTGAAGGAACCGAACGCAATGGAAGCGGTTCCATTTCATGGACGAAAAAGGTCAGATGGACCCTCACTGCAATGGAATTCAACTGACCTTGAAAATTCGCTGTTGAGAACCCTATATTTGTGAAAAAAATCTATATAAAGAGAAAATCGTGGAATGCAACATATTTGTCGAGAGTCCACTTGTAGAAGCGTCGAACAATCGATGAGAGCTTCACGTAGAAGAAAAAAAGCGGATACGCAGTTTCTCACGTCAAGCAAAAAAGCGATTGATTTCATTCCAGTGTTTTTTTTTTCTTTCTGAAACCATCAACTCGAAAAGAAATCCTCACGGCTGAACAGAAGGACTGGGCAGATATGAAGAAGGAGGAAACTACTTCAGACGGTTTCGAATTTCCCACCTTATCTCGCTTTTTCGGCTCAAGATTCCGGAACGCGGGACAAATCACGCGTTCGTTATCGCCTACCAGACGCTGGTCACGTCAGACGGACAGGAAAAGAAAGTCACTCAAATGTCGAAAATGTCGACAATACTTATTTTCATATCACACACGAAAATTGAGACAGACACATAGAATGTTGTCACAAACCCTTTTTCAAAACCTCGTTGACGCACACGAACTCGTGAGCGGAACAAAATGCCAACATTGATCCGCGATCCTTCATTTAACGAAGAAAATCGTGATGCTTCATCAGTTTTTAATGTAACTTGTTAAAAAATTATAGGCTGCACTTCTCCGAAACGACCCTGGATAATCTAGTGCTGCCCACACTATATCGACAGACATTCGAATGACGTGCGTAGGAATATATGCTGCACCCCAGTCTGCTGATTCTCAGCTATTCGTGTTTTATATTCAAGATACAGTATCATAAATTGGATGACATAGAATGATAATAAAAAACGGGGTCGATTCAGGAATTAATTAAGAAAACTTTCAAAATGTAAAGTGCCCTGGATGGGTCAGACGTTGACTTCACGCGGTTTTCTTCCCTTCGCATCAGGACAATATTTTTCGAAAATATTGCGTCGCCTGGATGATACAGAGAATGAAACCAGAAAAGTTTCAATCTTTTAATTTAATGAGCCCAGCGCGCATGCGTTGAATAAGCTTTTCAGGCACGCACAAAAAGAGGCAATGGCTTCTTTGACCTTTTTTTAAAATCTGAATTTCGGTTTCAGGACGATTTCAAGAAAATGCATTTTCATGCAGTATTGTTGGAAGATTATGATCTCCGAACCTTTTCCGGTGATGCACCAAAACGATTATTCCACCTATTGTGTACCTTACTTCTAGAGTTTCATTCCATTCAAGTGCAAATATTATATTTTTCAATATCTTGTCTCCTTTCCTGTCTTCGGTTCATCACAAAACAGCACATAGCTTCGAAATAATCCCAATAAATTACGAACCCATTTTAACTCAACGTGGTTTTCAGCGTATCATGTGCATGGGCGGCTCAATGCGTAAGATTAAATGAACAATACACGAAACTCGTGTGCACCACGAAATTTAGCAAAAAGATGAAAATCGTGTCGACTATCCTGAGGGTTTCATGCTGGAAATCGTAATGAAGGTCTGGTCGACATTTCCGTGGGTAGTTACAACAGTAGTGCCACTTTCTGCCCTGGTGTGACCACAATAAATTTATACTTAAAGATGAGTATACCATTTACGGTGTGCTCGCCTTTTCCTAATTTCCCCCAAGCTTCAGGGCTTTATACTCATCTTTAATGTCGTAGTTCCGTAAACTCGTACTTAGCTCCTCGTGATTAATTTTTTATAGATCGTTCATGCGATCACTCGAATACTAAGATAGAATATCATACTATGAATTAAAATAAGGGAAATCCTGCAAACTCTTCATGGGCAGTGTTGCCCAAGGTACCACCAGGCCGCGAGGTTAAGGAAACATCACCTTGCAAGAAATGGAAGAGCTTCACCCAGTTCTACGAAAGTATACTCCCTTCGCATGACCCATCGCGATTTCGAAAAAGAATGGTACATGAGAGAGCACATCAGAAAAGAACTTCAGTCCATGTTCTTCTGCCTACATGGTTCAGCAGGTTCTATTTCCGGTGGATGAATGCTGTACGCCGCTCCGCGCACACGGGGAAACCTTGCACAGTACTGTGACGTACTGTACTGCGATTGCAAACTCACCAGTTGACACTGCGGCCGAAGTAGAGCTCAGTGGGGCCGCCATCTTGATCCATCTCCTCGGACAACATGTCCACATCCAAGTCAACCTCCACCTCCAGCCTCTCCGGCTCCATAAACTCCATGATCACTTGTCCCGGGGGAAGCGTCGCGCAGTGCGGAACAAAATCAAATAAAGGCGCAACACTTCGTTTCCCGGAACAACGAACGACTAGAACTGGCGCGTTTTTTTTTTTCCTTATGTGTGCTTTCGCACGGCGATGAGATACGGATACTGCTGCTTTGACTAGATACGGTTTCTCGTTCTTCCTCCCTAACACACACACACCGAACGACCGATTAACCAACCCAGCCAACAAATTAAATCACGAAACGAGATAGTTTTTCCTTTCGTTTTGTTTTTGGGTTGTATCGTCGCTTGCGCGAGATCCGACGAAGCGTTGGTCTCTCGCCTGATGTGCACCGCGGCGCAAGCTGGGTTCGGAACTGAGGCGCAGTGAGCTGCTCAACACGCGCTTACCCTCCTCACTGGCTCCCTCTTTTTTCTTTCTGTTTCTGTTAGGGCCAGGGTTTCCCGAGCTATCACTGCAATTGTTCTAGTTATACTTTTTTTCCTGTCTCTATCCAGTTCAGTCGTCCCTGCTCTCCCCCCCCCCCCCCTGGACTATTATTGGAAGTGCGGTGGGGTGCGTGAAAAACTTGGGGTGGGGGTTCGACGAACGGGACCGCGTGCGCTGGTTCATCCGGGGGATACCCAGCTGCTGGGTGCTTCAAAAGTGCATTCGTAAATGTATACCTGCAGCTCTAGAATACTTCCAAACGTAAATTTGCACTGCCAAATTCATGTTTGGACTCCGCGGTGTAAAATTTTCGAAGAGAGAGTGTGAACTCGGAGAAATTTTGAATCAGATTCCGACAAAGCTAACGAACGACATATTGTACGTGATACGCCTCGAAAATGAAGGTTAAAACCTAAACTGCGTAACTCTCCGTATACACCTCGGAAAGGAGCAGATTAGCCTGACTTTCTGTCCTGGTGAACTTTGGAAAGAAAACTAGATCATCTGATTTGATTTCTCTTTCGCTTCATCCAGAAGATTAGTGAGTCAGTTTCACCTAAGCGGGCTAAATGCACATTCAAAAAGAGTAACATAATCCAGCAGCGCTCAAGTATTCTCTTGATTACCTGCTGGAACCCTTTTAACATAATGCGTTATCCATCTTAACATGCTGCAGTTCGCGAAGGATAACTTTACGTAGCTTTGAGACGTTTGAGAGGGATCCTGAAAAATATCCAGAGTAGATTCTGTCTTCAAACTCTGCGATTATGAATAATCATTCGAGAACTTCGGCTTGCTCTTGGGATAATGAAGTAGTTGACCGAATCGGACGCAGACTACTGAAATTCAATACGTTGATGTTTTACACCGTTTCTATCGCAGGAATTCGCTCTCAACAGAGAAATACGAGCGCATGGAGCGGTTCAAACATCTTTCGAAAGTTCAACCTAAGTGTATTCACATATTTTCCGAATGAAATATATGATGCATCCCATTTTAGAGATCTTATAGTCAGTGTATAACTACGACTCGGCATTTTACGGAGAAGATGCTCACTTCGATTTAAAAACTTGTGACAATACATTGGTGGTTATTGCAACGGGATTAATGATTCTTCCCCATGGACTAAAACACAGAGCATTGACTAATTGAGTAATTGTTCTTTAGTTCGAAGAAGAATTTCTTCAACGAAAACGTCCCGATAACCACTTTAAATTCTTCGATTTCACGGTTCAAATTTCGAATATTTGAACAGCGCTGGTGACATTAATATATGAAGTCAATCTTCTACCGCACAGTCGATGAAATATGATTTTAAAACGTGACCCGCTCTAAAACTCTGAAAGCTCCAGTTTTAAGACGAAGCAGGAATAAGAGCAATTTTAGAGGAAAGGATTTTCTCCCAAATTTGTTTCCTGGTGAGTGACATAGGGAGAGAGGGAGAAGCAAACGTAGAAAGAAAGGAAGAGAGATAATGAATAAAGGGATTCATTTTCTTCGGCACCCGGTTGATTCTCGACGTATTTTTGAAAATCGAGGGGAGCGAGCATTCGGGGGTTGTGTGCTCGATCAATATATAACACAGTTCTGCTTCTCTCTCTTTTTCTCTTCCTCTCCCCTCTAGTTTTGTCAAAACTCGACAGTCGGCGAAACAAACTGTACCGCGGCTCAGCAACCCGTAATTAAGGTCAGAAAGCTTCGCGCACGTTTTAATGCCAGTTAATGGAAACCATCCCGCAGAATCCACCAGGGACTGAAGAAACATCAACGACGATCGATAATCGTGCACACAAAACCCGCAACCCCACACTTTCCGGCAACCCAACGCGGAGAACCCCCTTATACGCCCTTCATGTGATAAGACGGACTTGTACGCCAGGGATAGGATCGATGCCCATCAGCAACATTCGGGTCATTCATGGAGCATAATAGGGTATACCATTCAGGCTAAAATTTGGACTTAGTCATTGGATAAGCACCACTATCACATAATACCGTAGTTCTCAATACAAGTTCTACACTGAAAATAAGCCCTGCTTTCATGAATTAGAATGCTGAGAACTTTGACATCATCTTCACTGGGAGTAAGAATAACTGAAGAATTGAATTCCTCTTTCTCCTTCTATTCTCTTACTAGAATTTTGATGCGCCTCGAACTTTTCGCAAGGCCTTCAAACGGTTCAATAGCACCCATTTCATTTTACATAGTTCGATCCTTCTGAACATGAAATTTATTTTCAAGATCTGCCTTCGCCCATTTTTTTCTGCCCAAGAACAATTAAGATCACGCGTCCTGTTTCTGGAATCAGTTTCTTAATCAAATACGAAAAATGTGCCGGCATTGTAGAACCTGTTCGGGAGCCATAAACGGAAAATATGCTGGATATATGTTCCGTTAAATGCTACCCAAAATGTTTGAAATGACTTGGAAACATCGACAATATCTTTTGAAAATATGCCGAGCAGATACAGTATTTTAAATTATCCTTTCCCAGCGCCTTTTTTTTTTTTTTTTTTTTTTAAA